>JAOEHQ010009461.1:0-16728 GCA_025447715.1 Asclepias incarnata
ATATATTTGGGTGGTTTTTTTTTTTTTCTTTTTTTTTTTTTTTTTGAACATTCGACTTTTATTGATATAAAAGAGCTAGCGAGAAGCTTTTAAAATTCAAAAAATTTAAGAACTTCTTAATTATAGAAAGTATGTTGGACATCAATAATATATCTCTACTCAACTTCCTTATTTTGTAAAGTGAATTTCCAACACAAACCATATAATTTCCATAAACCTTTACTATTACAACACAATTACAAATCATATGAATTGTTTACACATAAAATTTTAACATTTGAGAAACCATCGGCAACTACGCATTGTGCGGGTATTTGTCTAGTCCTTTATAAAACATATGAGAAGTGTCTTAAATTAATTTTTAAGAACTGATTAATTAAGGTAACTTATAATCTAATAAATGTTAATCACAAAATAAAATGAAAACATCTTTTTTAAACAATACAAGTAAAATCATACTACATATATCACAAAGTTCTCAATCAACTCAATAAATTTTCAATGCAAGATTGGTCTCTGTGGTTTGTTCATTTTTGCAATGGGGTCCTTTTTCAAGTTCACTAGCAATGAAGGTCCCTAAATCAAAAAACTTTTGCATCATTGGTGACCCTTACTAATGGATTGTTAATTTTAGGGTCACCAAGGATGTACAAAATTCTTGATTTAAGACACCTATTACTAGTGAACTTGAAAAGGGACCTCCATTGCAAAAATGAACAAACCAGAGGAACCAATCTTGCATTCAACTCGAATTATTTTTTTTTTAGAAAACCAAATATTCACAGCTGTTTATATACAAAAATTAAATGCCATTTAATTCCTTTAATACTTTTATAGGTTTCTTCAATTTAATTTATGAGCCTATTTGTGGAATCGTAGATAATAAATGCCATATTCACTTTTAAAGCTATGTTTGGGAGATTGGTTGAATGGTTAAAATAAAAGCGTTGAAATAATGTTTAGGGTGCACAACTGGGCTGGAGCCTTTTGTATAAATTATGTGATTCTACTAGAATGGGGTAAAAAAATTCGATGATGTAGATTACTATGCTACTTCGGATTCGACATCACTGATAGTTGTTAATGTATGCGTTTTTAGAATTTTGAAAGTTAGATAGTTTCAAAATTTTGAAAGTTAGATAGTTTCTGCATTTTCTATTTAACTACGACTCATGGAAGTTCAACCAATCGTTTTAACAATAATATGATGTTAATGTTTTGATATTACAATGGAAAAAATGTAAGACAATATAAATAAGTTACTTTGTATGATAGTACTCTTTTCATTTTTCAGTATTATACAGATTTGTTTAAATTAAAGATACATATAATTAATGATGAGTTTGATTAATTTATTACCAATCTTGCCCTATAATTAAGATTACTGGGCGAGGCAACAACATCGTCTTTTGATATGATGGAAATAAGCACAATATAACACAACAATGTTTTTGAAATGATGGAAGTAAGCACAATATCACAACAGGTTTATGTTTTCTTCAGTGCTCATTATGATAATGTGTTCTGCAACGACTGCAATTGCTTAGCTACTTCAATTTCAGTTGTTATACACTTATTTCGAACAAGTCCAAGTATGATCTCTTTGTTAGATTTCGTTTATTGGTTTGTTTGAAGCCAACGCAAAGATACTAGAAGACACAGTGCAGGTTTTGTAGTGCTCATCTTTTGAGTTATCCTATCTATTGGTTGGTTTGTTGTTGTATTAATCTTATCGTTGGCACTTGCAGATTGAAAAAAAATGCAGCCATTACTAGGATGCAATAGAAAACGTCCACGTGAGTCGTTACATGAAGCCAGTGCCTCTTCTTCTTCTTCTGGAAATGTCCCTTATACAGGCCACCAGACAAAGCGTCAGGCATCCCAACGTTCTTCATATTAAATGCTGCTTCAAGGGTTCGTGCAGGTGAGGAGTTGCGCTCGCAGTTGGTTGAGGCCGCTTTATTCCCCTGATTACATTGACTTAGGCAATTGTACATATGTCTGTGAGTTTTTCGGTGCTTTGTTCTGGTTTGGCGAACGCCTAATATCCTATTGAGTAAGTCAAAGACCAAAAGACTTGGTTTGTTGCAAGCGTGGACAAGTACATATCGATTTTCCAGTGGAGCCACCTTACTTGATGCAGGCTCTCTTTGATGACAGGCAGTTCATGTCTAATATCCGTATGTATAATTCTATGTTCTCTATGACATCCTTTGGAGCTAAAGTAGACGGATCAGTTAATCGAGGTTCCGACCCATATGTGTTTAAGATAACTGGCCAAATCTCTCATCAGCTTGGTTCTTTATGCCCTCCTCCTAGTGAACGTCTCAGATTTCTACAAATATATATTTTTGACTCAGAAAATGAGGTTTCAAACCGATTGTGTTCTTTTTCTGATAGTTCACACGCTCAACTTTCTGGTGAGATAGTTTCAAACATAGCTTCTACACTTGACATGTGTAACAAACATGTGCGCCTATTTAGGAGTGCTAAGGATTTTTGCCAAACGGTAGATATTCCTGATTTTGTTATCAAGCTTCATGATACTCACGGGCTTAAAAACTACAATTTTCCTACCTCGGATACTCTAGGTGGAATAGTCTTCGATGACAGTTCCATGGGTGAAGATTTCGACATTGTTATACACACCAAAGATGAAACACCTCGTAGAGTTAGTAAGCTTCATCCATCTTACATGCCTTTATAGTACCCCATCTTCTTCCCGCATGCTGAACAAGGATGGTCACCCGTCCTTCGCTTAATTGGTGATTCTCAGGGATCTAATCGTAAATTAACAATGAATATGTTTTATAGTTTTCAGATCCATGACAGATATGGTCGCTAAACTCATTTAATTCATGGTGGTAGATTGTTCCAACAATATTTAGTGGACACATATGTTTCTATAGAACATGAGAGATTGGACTATCTGCGAAAAATCAAAGAGACCTTCGTTCTGAATTCTTGCAAGGATTGTATGATGCGTTGTCTAATAATGACGTTGAAGGACGTGATGTCAGAAAGCATGTGCTTCTACCTGCTTCGTTCACTGGGGGACCTAGATATATGTACCGCCATTACCAGGATGCCCTAGCTATTTGTTCAGTTTATGACAACCCGCAATACTTTATCACGTTCATCTATAATGTCAAGTGGCCTGAGATCAGACGTGCCTTATCAAAAGTCCGTGCTTTAAGTGGTCAAGATAGGCCTGATATTGTGGCTCGCGTGTTCCAATTAAAAGTATAATCCTTTATAAAATTTTTGAAAGATTCTAAACCATTCGGTGATGTTGCAGGTACTTCTACTATTACTAATTTCATATGTCAAAATTCTTAGACCTACTCTTATAGTCAACTGCTTTTACTTGCAGAATTTAAACTTTATACTTTAGAATTTCAGAAACGCGGCCTACCTCATTGCCACACTTTAATATGGGTTGCATCATTGTGTGTTATACGAGATGCAGAGACTCTTGACAATTACATATCTGCAGAGTTTCCAGATAGGGTGACAAACCATGTTCTTTTTAGAATTGTAACCGATAGCATGCTACATGGGCCATGCGGATTAGCTAATACAAAATCTCCATGTATGGTTGATGACAAATGCTCTAAATCTTTTCCAAATAATTATGAGACCGTCACCCGATTTGACTCCTCGGGTTATGTCCACTATAAGAGGCGTCGCACAGGAGACCAGTTTATCAAATCAGGCATCCCTCTTGACAATGTTTTTGTTGTTCCGTACAACAAAGAACTCTGTACACATAAACGTTGAATATTGCGGCTGGAACATGCTTATTAAGTATTTGTTCAATTACATTTCTAAAGGAGCTGATCAGGTGAAATTCCAAATCAACAGCTCCACCACACCTTCTTCAAATAATCCAGCAGAGTCTTCACGTATTGTTAATGAGATCGACGACTTTCATGTTGGCCGTTTCATTTGTCCTCAGGAAGCAGCGTGGCGAATCCTTAATTTTCCTATACATCATAGGCAACCTGCGGTTCAAATACTTGTTGCTCATCTTGAAAGAATGCATAATGTAACTTTCAGGGACTCACAAAGACTTTTTAATGTAGTCAGAAATCCAACGGTTGCACATATGACGCAAACACAATGGCTGGCTATTAATAATCACGAGTTAGCCCACAACATTCCGCCAGAACAAAGTGGTTTACATTTGAGATATATAGACTACATATCTCAATACACTTGGTATGGAAACACCAAAATCTGGATACGTCGAACTGGAAACAGAACTACTTGCATTAGTAGACTGGTATATGTACATCTAACATGCGGTGAGTTGTTCTTCCTCATACTGCTCCTTACTAAACAAGTTGGTTGCTGTTCTTTCGCAGACATACACACTGTATCTGGTATTACATATGACAGTTATCGGTCGGCTTGCAAAAAGTTGAGACTGATTGGAGATGACTGGGAATGGTCAGAAGCTTTGTTAGAAGCCGTACATTGGGCAACCACACCAGAACTCAGAAGTTTATTTGTACATATGTTGTTATTCTGCGCGGTTTCAAACCCTACTACTTTATGGGTCGAGCATTGGCAAATGATGGGAGATGACATTCGTTATCGGCTTTCTCACTCTTCTTCATCTTTCGATGTAATCAACAACGATAACATACATGACTGCATCTTGTATGAACCGGAGCTACTGCTAAAATCAGGCCCCAACTCACAGTCGTTATCCGACTTTGGGCTTCCTCTCCCTAATGAAAAAATGCTTCCAGACTTAAGAAATTGGCTTTTGCTTGAAGAAAAATTATACAACATGGAAGCATTGGCTGCTGAACATGCAAGCCTTCATTTTGCTTTAAACTCAGAACAACTACAAATTTACAATCATGTGATGACAGAACTTCATCAACCTTCTCAGGTACTATATTCATATACGGTCATGGCGCCACTGGTAAGACATTCCTCTAGAGGACCGTCATCTCTGCTCTTAGATCTACAGGCAAAATTGTCTGCAGGCATGACAACACATTCAAGATTCAAAATACCCTTAGAGTTAATTGAACACTCTACCTGCCACATAAAAAAAACACCCAACTTTCACATTTGCTTCTAGAAACTCAGCTCATAATCTGGGATGAAGCACCAATGAACGACCGTAGATGTTTCGAATCAATAGACAAGGTGCTCAAAGATATAATAGGTGACAAATCTAGACCATTTGGTGAAAAGTCAGTTTTGCTAGGAAGGGATTTTAGGCAAACCATGCCTATAAAACCAAAAGCATCGAAGAACGAGATCATAGCATCATCCATATCAAGATCTTATCTTTGGCGATTTTTCAAAGTGTTCACACTTACGAAAAACATGCGCGTGTTTCAAAATGAAAACGATTAAGGTCTGAGCAATGACACCTCTTTATTTTCTAAATGGCTATTGAATATTGGTGACGGAAAACTTGGGAATGTCATAAAAGAGGGATGCCCAGACACAAAAGTTATTGAAATTCCTGATGAATATGTTATTCAGCTATCTAAGTCTGCGTTAACTGAACTATTAGAATTTGTCTATGACAAACATGTACTTCATTCTCCGACACTGATTGAGATTGCAACTCGCGCAATTATCTGTCCAAAAATGAAACTGTTGACGAAATCAATGACTTAGTGTTAAATATGTGTCCTGTCACAACACAATCATACTTTAGTACTGACTCTATGATTCCACATTCAAAGAATAGCAGTATCACTGACCTTACGTACCCTGTAGAATACCTAAATTTACCGAACTTCCCAAGAATACCAACCCACTGTCTCACCTTGAAAAAGAATACCCCTGTTATGTTATTACGTAATATAGATAAAAAAAAATTAAAATGGTTTATGCAATGACACTAGATTATTAGTATCACAACTATTACCTAAAATAATAGAAGCACACATAATAACTGGAACATCAATTAACCGTCGAGTCTATATACCTAGAATAACCTTTGTACATAACACTAAAGATTTGCCATTTGTCTTCAGGAGGCGACAGTTTCCTTTAAGAACTTACTATGCAATGACAATAAACAAAAGTCAAGGCCAATCTTTGAACAAAATAGGAATCTTTTTACCAGAACCAGTTTTTGGTCACGGTCAACTTTATGTTGCACTCTTTAGACCCACATCACCAACAGGTCTGAAAATGTTAATAGCACACCAACAATATGAAAAACCAAACACCACTCTAAACGTAGTTTTTTCAGATTTCTTAGACAACATTAAAGCACAAGAGGTCGGCACATCTCTCTATTATCTATATATCAACAATATATTTATATGAAAGTTACAGAATTGCTGTTCTTTCGATTCCTATATGAAAAATATTGTCTGTATATTGATATGTATTTATTTTTCATCTTTAGATAGTCTAACATCTGCAAATTTGCAATTTCATAAATATGTTCAATACAATGGCATCTGAAAGGTTGGCATCGTTGAAGACCGGAGCTATAGGACATCCAGTACACATCAGACCCTACCTGGGTCAAAATAGGTTACTTTTACAACTGAGTTAACACATAATGGATTAATATAGATCTTAACATGTCATTGACAAGTAGCTTCAGCCTGTACAATCAGGAAAAAAGGCCAACTAATGCTCCAAAAAGTCAATATTTCCAAACGACATAAAATGTAGGTTAGAATATCAGGCAACGACACGCCATACTTAGACAAGGGAAACTAACCCAAATGACACATTCATAACTAAATCGTCAAAACCGGCACCCGTACTTCCCGTCCATTGATGCCCTTTACGACGAGTTAGAGAACACAAAAGGGACTACATTGCCAATGAAAGAACAACATTGGAATCTGTATATTTAATTTTCATAATTTGGATAGAATGTTTTCTTCTATTAATAATGTGTTTTATTTACTAATATAAATTATAAAATACATGTTACCAATTATCTCTCAGGGAGTCACACTACAAGCAACAGCACATGGAAGTAAAGAAATCAATATTTTGCAGCTCAGGATAAAGTCAACTACAACTTCTGCATTAGCATATATATATATTGACATTGGCAATAGAACCTTAAATCTTTTGTAAATCAGTTAGTATACTACCATTACATATGGCAGCTTCACTATTTTGTAAATCATGTACTAAAATATCCAGTCGATTACAAAAAACAGACCATGTCGCCCATCGGGCGGCACACGAACCTCTTAGTTAATAATATATTTCATCAGTTGTTCAAAAAAAATGACTCATGTCTGCACATTTTGATTATTTAAATAAAGTTTTTATAAAAATAAACTTCGTTATAAATATTCTAACATAAAGCACTTAAAATAATATACTCCAAATAAGTTTGATTATTCTATCAAAAAAATCCAAATAATTTTTTAAATTTTCATCAATGTGTCGGGTAACCTGGACAGAAAAAGCATCATGCGTTTATCAGTTTTTATGTGTTTATACTTTATTTCCTTCGTGTGTTTAGTTCTTTTATTTCCAATGTTATTTTCTATTTTTTCTTGTAATTACTTTCATACAGTTTAAGTTCTTGTAAAATTGTTTTATCAAGGAAACTTTACTTTACTCAAGGAATAATGTGTAAGTTACAAGAAAGGGGTCGGAAACCTCATGCTAACGGATGTTCTTAGATGTGGAAGCTATAACAATTCAATGAAAAAACCCGTCTAAAGTCATCTATGAACATGCCGTAACTTGAGATAATTACTAGGCACGGGGATCATTACTCTCTAATGTCACACCACGGGGATCTTCTCTCACTAGTAAAGCCAAAACATTGTGTGAACTCCATACTTTGGTTAGATTGGTACTTGAGTCACTTAAAGTAATAGCAAATACAGCATCGAATCCACCTGCACCGGGAACTCCAGCCAACAAGATACCTTCTGTGTCCATGGTCACGTCCAGGAGCCTAGTTTGTGATTCAGGTTCTATCTGCAAATAGAAAAGTAACAAGTTCATATTTGTAAAGAAATATTAAATGAACTGTCAAACAAAAAAATAAATAAATAAATAATATGTGCTAGTTTTACTACTAGAGTCAAATAAGTTGCAACTTTAGAATGGTTTGAAGTCAAAATAAACTACATTTAACTTTAGAATGGTGTAAATATAGTTAAAATTTGAAGGAGAAATTAATAACTAGAATAAAATGATTACAAAGTACCAAAAATTTGCAAAAGATGCTCTTAAAACTGTAGGATGATTACAAAAAGCTATTTAGCCTAGCAGTAATTGAGGCGACCCATCAACCAAGAGGTTGCCCCATTGTGGACAAATGTGTGAAGTGTTGTGAGATATGTGAATATTTGTTTCAAAAAAAGTTCCGAGGATGATTGATACAATATCTTGAATTTGGGTAGGCTAAGTTGTATTTCAAGTCAAACAATGAACTTTAGTTCTATGGATACAAATTGAATGAGCAAAAAAAGTTAAAAGAACTCACTGGGATGCCTGCAGACTCGCCCATCTGCCTCATGTGGCATCTGATCTTAAGCATAACATCTCTAGTTTCCAATAACGCTTTAACAATTTCTAGATGACTAGCTTCGGTGAACTGTCCTATCCACTGCTCAAGCAATAAATATATTTCAGATAAATGTTGTGACAAGAAGAAATACACAATATGAATAGAAAGAACCTTGGAGCTAATATTAATCTATACTACTATATAAAGTAGCTACCCTCCCTCTTTTCTTTCCTTTCAAGTAAGACTTTGATAACCTCAAAATGTCCCTAGACTTTCTACATCCTTGGCAACTAAAACACATAGTCTACCAAAAATACCCTTAATGAATTAATTTACAACATCTATCCTTTAACTCCTAAAATAACTACACTACACCCTCTTACATCAATAACCTACACAACTCGCCGCCGCCACCACCACCGCCCGTTGCCGCCGCCGCTGCTACCATCACCGTCGCTACCATCGCCGCCGCATCGCGTGGACATCCATCTAGTATTGATGTAAATGGAACAGTTTTCCTTTATAAAATGCATCCACGCATAGAGGGTTTTACCACTATTGACTTTATAAAGTTGTCAAGTACGAGTTATAAAATGCAACATGCATATATCTTGATCTTCATTTTCTCTGGTAATAGTTACGATCAAAGAGAACATCAGTAAATGTTGTCTCTTTTTTTGTTAACCTAGGTATCCGACGGGTTTTGGTGAGCCGACTAATCCCAGGGCGACCGCCTGCATTGCGGGTAGCCTGGATTCATCGTTGGTGAACCTCCGTGACCACAAGAGGGTATATATTTTTGCTCCTAGGATTCGAACTTGGGACCTCTAGGTATTTTCACCCTTAGAGACCATGTCTTTACCACTAGGCCAGTAGGCCACCACCCTCGTGATTATAAATGTTGTCTTTTACTCTGCTTCCAGAAAAAATAATTGGAATGAAAGATATAACCTTTTCCGATTTATACATGTTGCAGCTGTTGATGACAGTTTTGTATGAATCCCAGTTATCTGCAGCCAATTTGCTTAACAAATTAAAATGTGCCTCAAGTGCTGAATTTTCCACGGACAACTTGTTCCATGTATCCTTGGCCTTTTGCGGGTCAGATTTTTGCCATTTCTTGACAGCACCAACCATCGATGGTGTAGACGATCCTCCACTTCCCGGTTCTCCCAAAATCTGCAAAAAATTTTCATGATCAACAACGCAACTTTAACTAATATATGTGAGCAAATAACTTGTAAAATCTTACAAATTCTGTCTTCTGAAGTAAACATGAAAAATAAAATAAATCTGATTATTTGTAAGAAACTTTATACAATTACACCAATATAATACGGTTTCAGACTTTCAGAAGCAATTCAATTAGTCATGACCAGGGAGTTTATAGCATATTCACCAGGTTCATTAACGGAGGCAAAGAGAATTTAGTCCTTTCATGATCCCACTTGCCGTTCAAGACTTCACCAATGACTTCATCTAATGGTCTGGTAGAGACAGCTTCCTGCAATGATGAACTGATATTGTGTTTAATTCAATAACATCAAAATATTATGGATCGAACTTTAGTCAAATATATATTAACTGCTCTCTATCAGGATTTAGGACTAAACAGGCTCTATGTAGTCATTTCAACACACAGATTCGGCTGCAAAGAAGGCCCTTAATACTTTTATATAGAGGTGACTTTCGAGACCTGTAATTATAAAAAGGTTGATAGAGGCTACATTTATTCTCAAATGGATAAAGTAAAAAAAAAAAGTACAAAAAGAAACCAGTCATCTTACTGAAAGTCTCCCTAAGGGTAACTTTAATGCACTAAACTCCTAAATCATCTTATTGAAAAAATTAGATCATCAATGAAATACTTTAACTTTTGTAATGATATTTGGCCCACTTAATGACCAGTATTTGATTACAGGTTTAAAATTTTTGGACTTAAACTGTTGCGAGCCAACCCATCTCAACACGACTTGTACCAAACTTACCCATTTTGACTCATTACAGCCCTGCCCGATATACATATTTTGCTACCTATACATGTGTGTGTGTGTGTGTGAGAGGGACCTGAGCTGAAGAAATGATATTTGGTGAAAAGCGGACATAACGATGACTTCCATAGACAGCAGAACTAACATCAAACCCACTGCCAACTTTCCCTTGAGCAATGCAATGAGCAGTTTGAGCTATCATATGAACCACATCAAGATACGATCTGGACTCACTTCTATGATCTATTATACTGGAACACGGAAGATCAATAACCCCAAGATAACTTAGTAAAGCAGCTACTACAGCAGTTGTCATAGCTGCAGATGACCCTAATCCAGTTTTTGCAACTTTAGGTTTGCAATTTTCATCATTTGACTCTTCGGCATTGAAAGTAATTGATGTGAATGGCGGAAGAGTAGCCAATGATTCTGGGCTTAAAGGGAGCCCACGTGCTTCAATCTTAAAATAGGTTAACGATTCACTTACTTTTCATTGTATAGCAATAAGTCATATACAAATGTTGATGGATATAAATACCTGATTCCGGTATGAGTAGAAGTCATTGCCACCTAAGATTGTAATATCCATACCTGCATAACTAATTTGTTAGTGATTAGATGTGGAGTTCATTTTATTCAACTCATGCCGTTTTACCTCGTGACAGTAATTTGTGCAATTGTTTCCTTTTATTATTGTCTAGAGTAGCATATGCTGCTGCTATGGAATACTGGACTGCATACTCAACAAAGGGGTTTCTTGATTCACTGATATAATCAACAATCAAATAATCAACAATCAATGAACGATCCGTTATTAGACTTTAACTCACACCTTCAAATCATTTTCGGTTATTAAACATACACAATGGTTGTAAACACTTAATCAATAATACTTGCCTTGAACAGTGAAGTGAAAAATCTTTTAGTGACATTTTATATGTAGTTTCTCTTGACATCTGAGGAGAATTTACCTTCAAATCCATCCATTCCTGAAACGCAAGATTTTTAGTTCTAGCAAAAAGGTTTAGAAGAACAAAGAAACCAAACCCTATGGTCATTTGGCCCAATTGACCCTTCCCCAGGGACCAACTAGCGACGACTCTGAGATATTCGCAAAGAGAGTGGTTGCCCGGGGATTAGTCGCCTTCCAACCAAAAAGAAAACTCTAGACAATGTTCAACCGTCTTTGAGTACCACCATGTAGAGTGAGAACGGATTTTAACCCATAACCATAAAGTCCTCGACAGTTTTTTTTTTTGAATGGCTAAACGTTGCACCATTTTCTACTCATACTCCTAAACTACCCCAAATATTTTTTAAATACACCTATGCCAGGGATTGAACCCTAGATTTCTTCGCAAGAGGCATAAGCCTCTACCAAGTGGGCTAACCCCACACTGGCATAAAGTCCTCGACAGTGGCCCCGCAAAATATTTACATTGGGGTAATGATACCACTAGGGCCGATATATTAATCATCATTAACAATATATATTCTATTGGTATCCTTGAGTATCACTATCCGTCTAATGGGGTGTTTAGGATTGCTTTTTCAAAATGAACTTTACAGTTCCAAAACTACATTTTGAAAAAAAGAATAACTTATATGCTTCTAGAAGCATATAAGTAGGTGCTTCCAAAGCAAAATTTTAAAACAAATTTATATTTCCGGTCCTCCAGTTATTTTAAACATACAAATATAATCCCTCATTTGCATTTGGAAGTATATGCTACTAGAAACATATAGGTTATTTCCTTTGAAAAAACATGTTTTTCAAAGCTACATTTTTTCTTATAATAACGTTTTTTTGCCAAACAAGGTTATTTTTTAGTATTTGCATTTTGTAAACACAATAAAACGCAATCCCAAACATCCTCTAATAACACAAACAATTATTGGCAAGTAATTAATTGGTAGATGAAAATAAAAATTAAAAAGAAAATGCTCAAGGGAAAGATCACTGAGTACTATCAAAGTAGCAGATTCATCATGATGAAGCGGTTTCAGAATGGCGTAAAACCGAGCATTTGTGCTAAGAACAATTCCTGGATTGGGCCTCTCTAGTACCAAATAACCACCGGTCATCAAAACCTTCCCCGGAGCAGAAGTAACCCTGAAATAAATTATATAAAAAAATAAAAATCAATTTTCAATGACAACATATCCCTACCTTTTAATCTCACTAAACATCATATTTGAAATTAATAAATAAATAAAATCACAAAATAAAGGATGATAAAGTTATTACTACTTAGAAACTTACACAGCCATTTATGTATATATTATTTGTTAGTTTCACAAATTTATAACAAGTTGAAAAAATGATGATGGAAATGAAGTTGCTGTGATTGAGAATTGAAAGGGAGGGAACAGCAGATCGATATATGGCATGCATATATATTAATATTATACTTTGTTTATGTTTATACTTTATAGTTATAGTTATTGACGTTCAAAGTTGTGTCGCTAATTTAATGTTTAGGGCCCACAAAACACAAACACACACACACATCACAAGTTCCACATTTTAGTGCTCATATGTATGTACTTCGCGACTTAAATAATAATACTGTAATCTTAATTCTTATTTTATCTTTAATTATATACTTTAAAAAAATGTTAATCTAACCATTTATTAAACAATAAAAAACCTTGATTTTGTCAAATTAAAATTTACTTATCTCATTATTAATTATATTAATTAAATTAAAATCTTATTAAATATCTAAATAAAATTATGAAAAATATCACATTCTGTCAAAACTTTTTACTATGTTTAAACATTATCTTTTTTATAAGAAAAATATCACAAAGTCTTCTACGATGACTAATCATAATATGTTTAACCATTTTTTAATACACCTGTGAATTTTACGAGACACGTGAATATTACGGTATTTAGTTATAGTTTCACATTTTCACTCATTTAATCTAAGATGACATATAATTCAAATCATAATATAAGTATATAAAAATCACCTATTAACATTACCAATTATGAAAAATATACACATAACTCGTATATTTGACACGAGTCTATACGTACTATACAAAAGTCTCTCAATATAAACCATGACAATAATGTTTTAAATAAAATAATTTGAAAATTTACAAACTTTGTATCGCACACCTCCTAATACAATGACACTTAAGATACCAGACATTATATATAAAACAAAAAAATCATATACTTTTATTCATAATCTTATTCTTAAAATAACAATGTTATTTATATGGGGCATGTCCTATTAGGGGTTAGAATAGCAGGTTCAATGAAACCATCTTTTAGTAAGTAAAATTGAATCGGATTGGGTTGAATCTTAAATGATATTGTCTACCACAAAACTAGTTATAAGCTACATCTTAACATAACCAATTATAAGGTTCGGGTCTTTGAAATAACCAATTCAATTCAATCTTCTAAACTAGATTAATGTTGAGTTAAGTGTTATCTGATAAATTGAAATGAGCTTTTGAACCAAGCTCACCAAATAATTTTCAATCTTTTTATTCGAGTTGGTTTGGTTTGATGCTAAATTTAACTTCTAAGTTTTGGTTTAAAAAGAAACGTAACATAAAATCAAGTCTACATTTACATCTATATTAAAAGTGGATAGCCAAAGTCCTATCTTGTAACCGCTTTTAAAATTTTTGCTTACATATTGTCGTCAGATGTTACGATAATCATCAACCAATTAATAATTACAAATTCAGAGCTTTTGTAATTATCATAAACCTATGAATTATATAATAATTCTCACTTAGCTTTATTTTATAGGTTTTTTGTAACGGTAATTATCTTTGTAATTTTTTTATTGTGATTATTTATTGGTTTTTACATGTTTGTTTAATTAATATAATATTATTTTTTATAGGCTCGAAAAAATAGATTTCCGTTACAACGAACAGACACCCATTACGTCGTTATTCTTGAGTTTGTTATTAAAAGAAAAAAAAAAGACAAAAGATTGAAAATGATAGGGTTTCACTTCTTTCCTTCCAAATCATTCCAAAGGTGGGATGATTGTTGACGATTGATTTTTAAACTAAATTCTTTAACATCTACCATCCATCCATTTTATTTCATTTCACTTCACTTATTTCCATTAAAAGAACTACAGAAGACAAAAAAAATTATAACATCTCTTAAAGGAATTGAAATTATATGAAATTCTACGAACCAAATAGACCCTTGATTTCCTTTCATTTCCTTCCAAAAATAAATAAATCAAAAAATAGTGCAAAAATTTTCAAAATACTGAAAGATATATTTCCTTTTATACTGTAACACCCCGCCGGTGGCGGAAACACGAGATGCAACATTAAGAACATTTCTCAAATGGAATTATACAAAGGAAACTATATGATACATATATAGAACATAAAAGTCATACAACTAGTCAAATACAACACAAATGGATCCCATAGTCGGGATAAAAGCCGAGACATCGTGCCCGAGTCTGACAACTACAATGCAGCATCAAATCCTTAAGTCCAGCTAAGATCTTCCACCTCTAAGCCAATAAATATCCTCGAGATTAACCTGAAAAGGTACTTGAAAAAGTCAACACTAGGTTGGTGAGTTCGTAGGTTTTAGTACGTACAAATAAACCATAAAGTCCATTAAAATCCTTTTTAGCACTGAAAATCCATTACGTCCAAAGAAGACCCATTTAGTACAAGATAACGTTTTGTCGACCTGTAAGAACAATGTAGAACATAAAAGGTATTGGGAGCACAATCCATAAGATACCTCCTACTCTCAACAGAGTAGTACGTACTCGTCCACGGTATCGGGCATACGTTCCCATATGATACCAAAATAAGCCAGGGTGCGACCCTACGTACTTCCCCAAGGTGCAGGCTTGGGCAATCAATCAGTACATCAATTAATAGAGCTAGCTGAGTACCACGGGCGTGACCGGTGAGTACTACGTACGAGCTTAACCAAGTGCTCTTTGTGCACAGGCACCAACATTCCACTACTCATTCTACAATTTAAAACACATAAGACTCGTCCACACACACACACACACATAAGAACACGACCATATAAGTACACGGCCACTACTGAGTCCGTCTGAGTCTGTCTAAGTCTGTATAAGTCTGTCTTACGATACTTCACATCACCCTTATAGTACGAAAATGAAGTTATGCCTATGGCATAACATTTGTTATAAAACTCTTAAGTATCTTTTCACCCCAAAAACGATAAAAAGGGGCTACGAAACTCACCTGATCATCGATGAAAGCGTCGGCTAGCTGTACGATAAGTCACGCGCTTGGAACATCTCCCACGCCGAAGCCTTGTATATAATAAATTTAATCCTCGAAGTCGCACAAGTCCAAGTCTCGATCACACGATATTAATCAATCTATAGCGTTTACCAGACAAATGATAAGTACTCGCTCAAATTTTAATGATTAAATCTAAACTAGTGTCCTTAGAAATGCCATTGAACTCGCGTTTAACTTTTGTTTCGTACATTAAAGGTTTACCGAAAAGTCTTTTAAGTCTCTTAATGTGTTGCTTTTAAACCTTAAGTCATTTTCATTAAGTCCGTTAAGTCAAGTTTTAACTTTCAAATCGTTTTGTCATACGCTAAGTCATTTCATCATTCGAGAGCGATTTAAGCCGATAAGGAACGAACAACAGACACCCGGAAACATGCGAAAAGTCAAAATACAGTACAAATGCGCGTTGACCAAGTCAACTGCACGTTGACCAAGTCAAAAAGTCAAATGTGCGCGATGATGGGTGAGTCTAATTGTGTGCGCACTTAGGCTGTCTTGTTACACTATTTTAGTTCAAAAACGACTTTAAAACGACTAGGTTTTTGCATAGACATGAAGGACAATACGTAGGGAACATTGAGGAATGATTTGGACTCGAAAACGATAAGTTTTAAGACCAAAAACCAAGAACACACACTTAAACATGCTACTGCGTGCGCACTTAGATGTGCAACACGTCTTTGAGATTTAAATCCATGAAAACGTATCGATTTTTGGTAGAACTCGAAGTATATTGATAGTATAACATGTAGGGGACATCAAGGAACGAATTTGACTTGAAAACATTTCGATTTAAGGCCTTAAAAATCAAAAACGCACTTGGAAGGCTTGCTGGGCGCACTTGGCTGTTCTTGGTGCGTTTTTGGCTGAAAACATCACAAATCGACTCGTTTATAGCTTATAAATCGACCCAAGTGATATATGAACATGTTCCCTAGAGTTTTGATACGAAAAACGACC
>JAOEHQ010009472.1:0-16727 GCA_025447715.1 Asclepias incarnata
TGTCATGTACCCAAGTTAGGTATAGAACCCCCTCACATACCAATTTTTTAATATTTGTTGTATAATAAATAAATGACTTGGGCCTCATGAATTTTATGGATTAAAAAACTAAGATGTGAGGTGGTTCTATACCTAAGCTAGGTACATGACAGTCTTATACTCTTCACCCTCATATATAAAATATATATATATGGTCGAGAAGTGATATTTGTAACATAAATATTGATATATTTATAATTAACATAGTATAATTTTTAAAACATATTATATAAACCAATAAAATATGTTTATGATAAATAAATCAAAAATTGTGATACGAATATCATTTTCCTATATATCTATCTATATAGATTACAATCATACTCATATTTATGTAAAGAATAATAATACTCGTGTCCAAGGTTTGTGTTAAAAAATTCCTTACCATGAAGTGATATTCTTCTCCATGTATATGTAGACTTTTGTCTCCATTATTTTATTCATTTCCCTCCCACTTTATTTCATTCTCTCTCTCTCTCCCTCTCCTCTTGCTGATTGCACAAAGCTGCTAACTACTGCGGCTGCCACAGTTGATCCGGTGCATATATAATCCCCACAACCAATCCTAGCTAGTGGTTGGTTTAATGGCGTATCATCCTAACCATATCTCGCAAGGCATGTCTCTACAACAACATTTTTCGGATACCGACAACAATTCCGTCCTCCAAACAATCCTACCTGCAGAACACCACCACCACCACCACCACCACCTTCCCTCTTCTCGTTCCACTGGAAAAGACCACTGGCTTAACAGTGCTATTCTCAGACAGCAAGGCCGGTTCGGTGACGGTACTAGTAACAGTAATAGTAATAGTAATAATCAATGGCTATCGAGATCAATATTACAAAGGAATATTAGTGATGTGCAGAGTGGAGACCATGGCGTTGTTACACAAGTCTCTAATAATGATTCAATCAATATTGTTGCTCCTGGTCAGGTATATGATTTTTCAGCTTCGAATTATATATATTTTTTTAAGTTTAGATTATATTTTCACATAAGTTTTCGTATATCCTAAGTTTTCAACTACTTTAGATAATTAATATAATAATTAAAATGGCTAGATTACGTACGTGGAATTATTAACTTGTAATTTACTGATACTGACAAAACAAACGTCATGTTTTCATACTTGATACAACAAAATTACTTGCAATTTAATACTGGTATACTGTGACACTCATCAAGACTAATTAACTAGAGGGATGTAAATGAATCAAGCTATATATACTCGACTTTGACTTGTTATAAATTTGAATTGAGCCGAGCCTAAACTAGTTCAAGACGGGTTCACGCATATTTCAGCGATCGTTTAATAATCGAGCTCAAGATTTGATCGAAGACTAGACTTGATTAAATTTGCGAGCCTAAACAAGCTTGAACGAGTATCTTATTTAATACATGTTAATTAATCTAATATAAGTTATGTCTTAAATATTATTATATATTTTTATATTTATAACTACTATTACTAAAAATATATATATTTATATATATAATCATAATTGAATTTGTCTAAAAATATTATATAAAAGTAAAATAGTTAAAATATAAATTTATTTTATAAATAAGTCGAGCTCAAACCTCTAAAATTACTCATAAGCCGAGCTCAAGCTTTATTTATAAGAGTCGAAATGGACTGACTTGAGCTCGCTAAAGTTAAACGAGTTCGAGCCGAGCTTAGGCAAGTTTGAGCTCGACTCAATTTGTTTACAACCCTAATGAAGAGTATCATTCCCTAGCCCGCTGAAATTACAAACTATTTGGTATTGTTATAAGCGTGTTATTTGTCCCAATGATAAATTCCATCTAATGTTTAACTTGAGTAGTATTTGTACATTTAACTTGAGCCAAAGTCTTAATATAAAAATGGATAACCGATTCATTATCGGTCCCCACTGACCGGTCCAAAACCAATATATATATATATATATATATATATATATATATATATATATATAAGCAAAGATAAACCATGTACCATTATAATTAAAGAGACATGAGGTGAGACTTGAACCATTGAACTCTATTTTTATGCCGCATGGGACAAGTTTTATACTTAATTTTTTTTTTTGAAAGGTTACTATTATTCACAAACTAGCCGTCTCACACAATTATGGAGAGGCACAGGGTTACAAAAGATTTATATTACATTGAAGGTATTCCAACTATCCCAACTAATTGAACCCCTTTTAAGTCTACTCTTATACCACAAAAAAGCCATAGTCTTAACTTCCATAAACGCTTTCCTGCTATTAGTCGAAACATTCTCGAACCATCTCTCGTTTCTTGTCTTCCAAAGGCACCAAACAGTAGTGAGCATAATCCCTTTAAAAGCTTTCTTTACGTTTTTCACCATCCCCACAACCTTGGCACAATCAATAATTTCTTTAACTGAATGAAAAACGAGAGGACCAACCTTGCACCAATTTCCAACCAGAGCCCACACAGCAGCCGAGAAATTGCATTCACAAAGAAGGTGCTCAATGGATTCCTCCCTGTTAATGCATAGCACACACTCCACTGCCCCAAAGCAGCAGTTGCGGTCCAACAGGGATAACAAGGTGGGAACACGATTCATTGCGGCTCTCCAAACGAGAATATTGCATTTCTTTGGAACCATACTTGACCATTTAAAAACATACCTGTTGCTATAGTCAGCCTCACTCCTGAGAAAATCTTTGACACCTTTTACCGAAAAAACAGCACTCTTGTTACCCGACCAAACCCATCTGTCATGCCCATCCCCCAGCTTGACTCCTTCCAATAGATTACCAAGTGCCACCCACTCCTCGACCACCTCAGAAGACGCAGAGAACCTAAACGAATCAGGGGCACCCACAAACAATTTTGAGTCCTTACAAAACCGATCACTAACAACGCACCTCTTATCCTGTTCAAACCTAAACAGTAAAGGGAACCTCACTTTCAATTCCAAATTGCCGACCCATTTATCTAACCAGAACCTTATAGCCTCACCATTACCACAAACACCCTTGAAAACACTTCTAAGATCCACCCCCACAACTTTGGTTTTCTCGATGATACCCACTATAGACCTCCATACCCCTGGTATGGAATTGTTAACTGGAACAGATTCCCAGCGCCGTCTGGACCCATGGATCGTGCCGATGACCATCCTCCATAAAGCATTCGGCTCGTTATGATACCTCCAAAACCACTTAGCCATCAAAGGAATGTTGGACTCTTTTAGTTTACAAATGCCGAGACCCCCAACTTCAACAAGTGAAGTTACCCTATCTCATGAGACCCAACTTATCCTCCTATTATCCCTTGAGCCACCCCATAGAAACCTTCTCATAATCACCTCAAGTTTATCAATAACTAACTCGGGGACTTTGAAAAGAGAGAAATATTATGTGGGGGTATTTTCCAGCACCGACCTGATTAAAGTAACTCTGTCACCAATAGAGATACGGTCCACTTTCCAACTAGCAAGTCTAGACTCGAAAATGTCGATCAAGAAGTTCCAACTAACAATCCTGTTCATATTACCACCAATTCGGATTCTGAGGTGATTGAAAGGAAGCGTACCTTCTTTACATTTAACTTCACTGGCCATTCTTTTGATATCAGCCACCTCCACCCCGATTCCAAAGAGACTCGATTTCCCCATATTTATCTTCAGGACCGAGCATAAGAAGAATACTCTTAAAACCCTCGCCACCTTCCTGATATTTTCGTCTGACCAGTCCCCCACAAATGTGCAGTCGTCAGCGTACAAAAGATGTGAGATAACAGGCCCATTTTTTGACAGTTGCAAACCTTTGACTCCTCCAGCCTGACACGCCTTTCTCATCATGCTAGATTAACCTTCCATAACTATCAAAAACAGGAACGGGGATAACGGGTCACCCTGACGCATTTCTTTTTGGCACTGGAACTCGTAAGTAGGCGACCCATTAACAAGCACCGCCGATCTTGCCGTAGACAAAATGCCATAAATCCGCTTACATCACCGCGACGGGAAACCCATTTGCCCCATTATAGCAACCAGAAACTTCCAATTAACATTATCGTACGCCTTCTCAAAATCCACCTTGAAAACAAACCCCTTTCTTCTCTTCTTTTTTAGACAAGACACAATCTCGTTCAATATCAAAGGACCGTCCAAGATCAGTCTGTCACTTAAAAAAGCAGATTGTGTATTAGATATAAGAGAACTTAGCACCTTTTTCAATCTGTTGGCGAGGACTTTTGAAATCGCTTTATTGATAATTCCCACCAAGTTGATGGGCCTGTAGTCGTTCAAGCTTCCCGGATCACTAATCTTTGGCACAAGCGTTATGAAGGATGAACTACTGCCTCTATTAATGATTCCACTGTCAAAAAAACTATTAAAAACAGCTATAAAATCGGCTTCAAGACTCCCCCAAAACTTTTTAATAAACCTAAAATTAAGACCATCTGGGCCCGGAGCCTTGTCATCCCCGCACTCAAACACCGCATTTTTGATCTCTGATATTGTGAATCGACCCACCAGACTGTCAGCTTCAACCGAACCTAACCGACCATATAATTCAAATTTCGGGACTGGTCTGTCAACCCACCGCTCTTTAAATTTGTTTCTGAAAAAACCAAGAACTATCTTCTTAACCTCCCTCGGTTTAGAAACCCACACCTCATCTACCATCAACCCTGGAATGCCATTACTCCTCTTCCTATTATTAACCAATCCGTGAAAAAACTTAGAGTTTTTATCACCCTCCAAGGCCCAATTGCAATGAGAGAGGTGTTTGAGGTCACTAGCATTGTTTCTTTCGATCTCTACTATCCGTCTTTTACATTCTAACCTTGTCCAACACTCGTCCTCCGACAGGTCCCTTTCCTCCATAGCAAAATCCAACTCCTCTAGCTCATTCTTACATAGCTCAGTCTCTTCCCCATCTTTGCTTTTCACTTCGTCCCTCCAAAACTTTATTTTTTCTCTCAACCACTTAAATTTTAACATCAACTGGATATCCGGTGGCCCAGCCCCCACAAACGAGTCCAGGGCAGCCCCACAACCTCTTCAAAATCCAATCTTTCCAGCCAGGAATTAAAGACTCGGAAAGGTTTAGGACCGAAATTTAAATCCACCAAAGTGACTAACAACGGATTATGGTCTGAGAACAACCTTGGCAATGCACGCAAAGTCGCCTCAGGCCACACATCCACAACCTCTCTGCTTACCAAAACTCTATCGATCTTACTATATTTTTTTTCCACGGTCATCATCCATCAGGAACGTAAAATGACATCCTCTCATTTCATATTCATGAAGGTCTGCATCAGCGATGAACTGATTGAAGTCCCTCGCACACCCGGGTTTAAATTTGGAACCGAATCTTTCATCCGGCCTCCTTACCGTGTTAAAATCGCCAACCACAAACCAAAAACCCACCGACCCCTGTTTAAGAGCAGAGATAGATTCCCACAAAACTTTTTTTCAATCCTCCCTTGAGGTGCATAAACATTCACCACAAATACAAAACCATTACACCCCTTAACCTTCCCTTTTAAAAGCAGAAAATTAGCACTTTTAACTCTATCCACCACTTTGAAAACCCCAGGATCCCATACACTGATAATACCCCCGGACCTGCCAGTTGACTCGACAGACTCAAAAGCCATACCCGTGTTGCCCCAAAAACTTCGAATTTCACTATCAGACACCCCACCACATTGAGATTCCTGTAAAGCTACAAATGAAACCTTTACTTTGATTTTGATGCCTTTTATCCAATTAGATTTCCCCACCCCCCTGATCCCTCTGATATTAATAGAGAGTAAATTCATTTTAAGACAACATTGATACCTTCAAGCTTAATTGCCCTTCTTATTTATTCCTCTGCTCCTTCCAAATTCACCCCCATAGCTTTACCGATATTTATAGTCTCCTCGGTCTCAAGAATTATGTCATCATCTCCAGATTCGCCACCTGACCTCACTCCCTCATTATTTTCGAACAACCCACCACCGCTAACCTGAGGCTTCAATGATAAAGGGGAAGAAATCGGGATAACAGGGACCACGTTATCAGTAACTCTATTATTGTTATTAGAAACCGGCCCAGTCGGCCCAACAGCTTCCACCCTTGGAGAATAATGAGATGGGTTAATAATTGGGCCCAACAGCCCATCAGAAAATACAACTTCTTCCCTTGGCCTTTTTTTTGGACGAGACAAACTACCCACCACATTACTAAAAAAGTCGTTGTTGATAACCACAGTGGGGGCCACTTCAGTGGGGACAGCCGAAGGAGAAGAAAACACAAACGTCTTCTTGGATTCCACACCACTACCAGCATGCATGGGGGTCGACTGCTCCTTCCCATGCAAAACCTTTGCATCTTCTAATTTAGAGCTTGCAATCTCCCCATCTTCCAAAACCACCGGGGAAGACCCAATACCGTCTGACGCCCCATCGACCCTGTTACCATTCTCCACCGCGGGACCGCCATCCACATCCCCACAAGGGGGACACCAATCGATCGACTTTTCTTCCACCCAAATCTTGAATTTCTTGTTACCCCAGCAAAGAGATACCTCCTTTTTTACCTCTTTCCCATCACCCACCAGCAAACCGAAACATTCTACAGATTTATTGGTGTCATCTTCCTTAGCAGTCGAGGGACTGACAAGCTTACCAATCTTCGCGCCAATTTTGTTAACCACATCCGCCGATGCTAGATGAAACGGGATACCGTACACCCCAACCTACGCAATTCTTTCAAACGGGAGAGATTTCCCTTTCCAGACCTCCAGTCTTTTAAACCAATCTTTCCATAGCACCTTCTTATACATAAACTGAATAGCGTAAGATTCCTCCTGAAAAACGATCAACATAGAAAGCCCCCAGGTACTGAAGCTTAATCCAGCCTAGTCCACATCCTTCCAACCGAGACGAAAGATTGACTGGAGAATCAAAATTCATACACACCTCGACTGTGACCCAGCAAACGAATCGTCAACTTTAACCTCGACGACATCACACTCACCAACCTTCCCGCCTCTAACCACATCACTGAATGAAACACCTTTCGACACTAATTTAGGACCCCTTCCACCTTGAAAGGAGGGAAACGCGGCAACCTTAACCTTTTTCACAGGCCCGGGCACATCATTTTCCTTAGCAAACCATGCTTTGTTAATCTTCAGGGAGTGTTTGCCCAACTTAATGTTCTTCATCGCCACCTCCATACTTTTCCAGTCCGCTACCCCTTTAAAACTGGCAAACCCAAACTTCACCCCTTCTTTGTTTCTTCTTCTAGCAATATACACACCTGCTAAATCTCCAAAACTCCTCAAAGCATCAGCCAAATCCCAAGGCCTACAGCTGTCGGGGATATTGGCTACGGAAAACTTCATCACATTAGCGCCAGACGCCTTAACATTCGGATGAAATTTTTGTCTTCTGTTTTTTGATACCTCTTCCCATCCTCCCTCTTTTTCCCTCTCTTTCTCTTTTTCTATCTCACACATAGTGAGTTTTATACTTAATGAATGATGTAAGTATCAAGTTATATTTAATGAATGATGGAGATGTATATATAAATTTAAAACTTAAGGTATCTAAAGGAAAATAAAACTTAATGCAATTACATAACTATTATGGAGCTAAATCTATGTTCATTACATAAAGAATAACTTAGATACAAAGTTTAAAAGAAATGATAAGGGTTGAGTAGGATAAAATTTATTGATTTAATTGATGACGTGGATAAATGATGATTTGTATAGTATAATGGGGAGTGATATTCTCACAACACCATTTAGCCATTCATAATAATTTATGTTTTACACAGTTGTATACTGTACAATAAAATATGTGCATTTATTGTGTATGGCTAAAAAGTGTTGTGAAAATATCACTACTGATTGATATGTGAAGTTTTCCTTCAATTTTAATTCTTACTTTTTTATTAGTATAGATAAAAGATTATTATGTTTATTATTGTTATTATTATTACTATACACATAGTTACGTTATAATGATGCTCAAATATTGAGAATTATCTTTTTATATTTAGTGATATTTTAGAGTACGTTTAGACATGTATATATATCCATTAGTTTTAAAATAACTTCTAAACTTAATGTACATGCAAAAACAAACTGAATGATTCAAATAAATGTAAATACAAACGTGAGATTTTAAAAAGTTTTAAAACTCAAGTTAACACAAACATTCAAAATGTATTAATTATGTTATCATTAGATATATATTGAACATTCAAAACTTAAACTAAAACATTCAAATATATTAACCGATATATCCATAATTCACATATATTTTTCAAAGATCTTTCATCTTTAATTTATAATGTCGTCTATACATCATAGATGTATTAGAATGTATGAATCAAAATATTAGTTCTTATCAAAAGTTTGAGATTACTATGGCATATTAAATTTACAATATCCGTATATATACTAGATTAAATTAAAAAAGTTATACATTAACTTACATTTCAAATTTCAATTTCAATGAACATATATACCGGGAATATCACTTTAAACAAAATCTTTCAAAAACTTTAATGTTTTTTTTTTATTCTACCCGTGTCACATGTATATACATGCGAGAATTTTACTTGGGGCTAAAAATTTATATCATTATATTCAATTTTATTTTAATAATTTTTATATATTAAAATAAAAAAATTATAGAGAATTTCTAATTTGGAAAGTCCAATTTTAAGTAAATTAAAAATTAGAAAAGTCCAATTAATATATTTTTACACATTTGAAGATACAAACTTTTTTTTTTCACATATAAGTGTGAAAAAATTATGATTTTTAAATTTCTTTATATTTTTAAATGTAAATTCTTTTTACACATTTTCAAGCTAGTTTGAATAAATTAACAAATATTTTCATACTTTTTAAAAATGTAAAAAAAAAAAAAAGAGCGGATAAATGACATTTTAATTTGTTGTATAACTTTTCACGTAGGAAAGAAATACGTTAATCATGTATACTATAACATGTGATTTAAAAACTTTCACCAATGAACTCAACCCTTGAATATTATCAAAGATGTCCGAATTATTATTTGCTATATCAAATATTACCAAACACAATAGTACGTACACCCCCGGTGCCCATTATCATTCCATGTACGTGTGAAATTTGTTCTTCTAAATTACGTACCACCACTTTAATAACGTATTAACGTTACATCGTCTTATAAACGAATTCTTGAAGCCGTTTGCTTTGTATGGTGGTGTTCTCTATGGAAGTATCAAAACGAAGCAACATTTAGAGAATTCAGTCGCACAATTATAACTTTTTTCATTGCATTGTTTCAATGTCTTATCTTCGGATTTCTAGTCGATGTATATATATCTAGGAAGTTATCATTTTCTTGGTCTTTATGCCAAGCTAGCACTGTATTTTTGATGTAATTATTTTCCTCGGTGCCTTGCCAGAGTTTATTAATAAAATTTTGCTCTTAAAAGAAAAGAAAAAATAAAAAAAAATTACCGCCACTTTCTTTTTATAGTATATATACATCCCAAGTTCCCAACCCAAAAAAAACCAGCAATCCAACAAAAGAAAAAATAAAAAGATCACATTCCTCTAAAAACAAAATCCATTGGTATAACAAATTCTTCACATAATAATAGTAGTAATAATGAAACGATCATATTTACAGGTGGAAAATAGTAATGTAATTCCAGCAGGAGGAGGAGGAGGAGCAGGAGAAAGTGATGATGTGATAAGTTGGCAAAATGCTAAGCAAAAAGCAGAGTTATTGTCACATCCGTTGTACGAACAGTTGTTAGCTGCTCACGTGGCATGTTTACGTATCGCTACTCCAGTTGATCAGCTGCCTAGAATCGATGCACAGCTTGCACAATCACAACATGTTGTTTCTAAGTATTCGGGTCTTGGAGGACATGCGGATATTGATCATCACGATGATAAGGAGCTTGATCAGTTTATGGTACGTACGTACGTACTTATGTTGCTTTGCGTCATCTTTTAATTTATCTAAAGTTTTGTAGAGTATGTTATGTTATGATGGTTGGTTTGGTTATATCTTGTGGTTAATGGTTTTGGTAATGTTATGTTAATTAAGATGGTACTTAATTACACTACTAAGTTTTAAGAAAAGAGAAAAAAGGCAATTAAATATCAATAATTGATTGATATTAAAAAGAATTATGTACTAATTACTACAGTAATTAGCATGGTTTTAAAGCCCCTAGTCATTTATCTATATTTTGTTAAGTACATTGTTTAATAGGAAAAATATGGAGATGAATGAACAAGTGTATGCACTTACGCGTGATTAGTCTAGGGGGCGATAAGATCAGAGGTTTCAATGGATTAAGGAAAAAAAAAGGATGTTTAACTTCAAATGAAGCCAATGGATGTGATAATTTCCTTCCGGCAGATCGAAGGGTATGTATTAACACTAAATGAGAGTTATCTTTGAGCAAATATGAATGAGGATATATGCAAAGTGTTAACCGAAACAAAGGTTCTTAATTAGCAATTCCTATCAAGTATTTGAAGGTTTATAGACTTATTAAGCTCCAATTGATCTCTCACAAATCCTTCTTTTGGTTGGTAATTGGTAGATGCTTATAAGCGAAGACTTGATTCAGAGAGCTAATGCCACTGTAGTTTCGCATAGGCATTGCATCGTTAATTTGAAAAACAGACATACTCATTTGCTAATTGTCAGCTTTACAAGTAGTTGTTGGTCTAGTCCAACCGTCAGCTTTACGTACAAGAGGTTGTTTCCAATTGAAGTTCGATGAGCAGTTCTATAGATCGAGATTTCATTTTCGTTGAAAACTAACAAAAAATAACTGAAAATGCTCCAAGCAGATTATCTTTCTTTTTATGTTCATGGAATTGTTTTGTGTGATATGGAAGTTATTTTTTTTAGAAATAGTGGTTGCGCGCATGATCATTGTATGGAAAGTAGTTTTATATGAACATATTTTTCATGTAAATACTTACTGTATCTCTGCATTGCAATGCAGACACATTATGTTCTGTTGCTTTGTTCTTTTAAAGAACAATTACAGCAACATGTTCGAGTTCATGCAATGGAAGCAGTTATGGCCTGTTGGGAGATTGAGCAGTCCCTGCAAAGCTTAACAGGTAATGTATAAGTTGTTGTGAATTATTTGATTTTGTTCCAACATTGTGTCACGCGTGAATTATTAGTTAAAAGATGAAGCTTATACGGTTTTTTTTTCTCGGAACAGGAGTGTCACCTGGAGAAGGCACAGGTGCAACGATGTCCGATGATGACGAAGATCAGGTAGATAGTGATGTCAATATGTTTGATGGAAGTCTTGATGGACACGACAGCATGGGTTTCGGCCCTCTTGTCCCTACAGAGAGTGAGAGGTCATTGATGGAGCGTGTAAGGCAAGAGCTGAAGCATGAACTCAAACAGGTGAGTAAAATCCTCCTTACGGATTCTTCAAAAACGTACATATGTAGACTACATTCCTGAATCATTGACCATAATTAAAAAGGGGATACATAAGTATAAATGTCTGACCAAAAATTAGGATCATCTTGAGAACTATGAGGTGAGATTTCACACATTATGAAACGGAACATAATATTAACATAGCTCATATTTAGGAGATAAGATAGACTACTACGAATTATGAGAAATTTTGTTCTTTAAGAGGTTTTGTTTTGGATTTGTGTATGTTTACACACATACATCCTTATACACGTACAGTTTATCAGAATGAACGAATCCTGGTTATCATGCACCCGGCCACGTTCATGTTCTTTGCAACAATGAAACATAAGTTTTTGAATATGTAAATACAATCAAACTAAATCCATGAATTGGCTTTATTCTTTTTAGGGTTACAAGGAGAAGATTGTGGACATACGAGAGGAAATTTTACGTAAGAGGAGAGCAGGAAAACTACCTGGAGATACCACCTCTGTTCTAAAATCTTGGTGGCAATCACACGCCAAATGGCCATACCCAACTGTAAGTTTTCAACTTACAACTCCCATAAATTTCCTCTACAATTGATACAGGAAAACATCCTCCTTTGTATTCGTGTGTTCATATACGCTGCTGCTGCAAGTTACACATTACATAAAAGATATTAATCATGATAAGAGTAACTATTATTAATGTGGCACAAGGTGGAATAAACTAACTATTGTAGCTAAATACAAAGAAAGCAACCAGGAAGTACCGTTTTTCCAAACCCTTTTACACCCAAGTAGCGGGCATTATTTGCATTACAATGAGAACAAAGTTTAGCTGAAACGTAAAAATAATCTATAGAAGCGATCTTTTTGTTGAGTTTTTTTCTTTTTTCGTTTAGGAGGAAGACAAGGCACGATTGGTTCAGGAAACGGGCCTACAGTTGAAGCAGATAAACAATTGGTTTATCAATCAGAGGAAGCGCAACTGGCATAGTAATCCTTCCTCTTCTACTGTCTTGAAGAGCAAACGCAAAAGGTAGTTTACATCTAAATGCAGCCTCATTCATTTACTGTTGACTAAACAATCTTTGACTTGATAATCTTCCACACACGAAAATTTCCATTTTAAAACGTCCCATTAAAATTGCATTTTCATTTAGTGCTATTTCCAAGCTAAAGTAACTTATTTGTTTGTAGTTACTAGTTTGCTTCAAGTCCACATGCCTTCATGTTATTCGTTATTTAAAGGTGACCAGGACAGTGGAGTAGTAAAATGGCCGGGTTGGGTCACGGGTCAATACAAGTAATTATTACGTATGGGTAAAATAAGATGGTCTGGGTTAGCCCGCCAACAATTTTTGCTTTTATGAGTGTTTTTTTCTAAATGGTTAACCTATAAAATTTGATAACAAAAAACTATACTATCAAATAATAGTGTAAAATGTTAAACAAAATGATTTAATATGTTGCAAGTAAATAAGTACACTTTCGGCGATTTCTGGCCTGTTCTACCCATTTGACCCGTTTACATTATACTCGTAGTACCTATGTTTAGTATATTCCTTGGACCTGCTATCAATAAACACAACCCGAATTGACCCATTTTCGTATGCCCAATCATAACTCTTGTTATTTGAAACCATATAATTTAAATATTGTGGTCTTCCTGAAAAATAATTCCGAATCAGTTTGGATCTCCATGCTAGTTTTACTAAACTATATGTCGAAATAAATTTTGTAAATTTTATGGGACATGCAGTACTTATACAATTCTTTTTTTTTTTTTTTTTTTGAAAGACAAATATTAGCACACATTTATCACAAATATATACATTTTTCTCGAATGGAACTCGAGTCTTAACCCACAACCACATGGTTGTCAGCCCTGGATATCGCTAGGCCAAATGCCCTTTTTAACTAGCAAATTGAAATTCTTTCCAAAACCAACTTGAATTGAATATGATCATACAAATAGCATATTAAAAGTTCTTCAAGGGCTGCCCACCAACCTTAATCACAAAAGAAGCAATGCAGGTGAACGTGACGGAAATCATGTCATGTAGACTTCCCCAATGATACCATCAACGATTTCTCACAAGAATATACCAGATATCTGTACATGTAATCTACAAGCATGCAGCACACGAAGGTAACAATGGTCAGGTGTTCATGTTCATACCATAGTGGAAAAGTGCGTCAACGTTTGAGAACAAGACGAAAATGGAGAGATCCGGTGATCATGGTTATTAAGGTATACGTTAAAAATCTAATATGATGAATACCGTAATTAGGATACCATTACATTCATTGTAGTGTATTCATCTGTCCTGTTAGTCTACTTCATTTAATATATTGTGCATACGATAGGGGATTAGCAGTTACAAGGTGTATATCATCATAATTATTGTTTCATTTTAGCAGTTCATCGATATATATGGATCTGGATCAATACGGATAGTACAATAATACAGTTGTTATGTTCTTGAAACATGGTGTCTGCATCAGTAGATGTGCTTCATTTTCATATTTCGTTATGAACACTATAGGAGTTTGGCGAACCTGGGTTTGGTAATGGCCATGTTTTTAATTGGTGGTACTATAGCGATTTTTCTTAAAAACAGAATTTTCCATAAACCCGGGTTTGGTTTCCCTTAAACTTGGGTTTGGCGAACCTGGGTTTAGTAATGGCCATGTTTGAAGTTTGCTACAATGCTCTACATGCCCCGGACGATTTTCCTTCAACTCATGTTTGTCAAACTCGAGTTGAGTACGTTCAACATACCCGGATTTAAGGAAGGTCAGTTTTGATGTTGGGTTTTAGCAAAGCCAACTTACCAAGTTTTAAAAATGTTTTGTCATCCCCACTCTTTGAAAAAAATGGTTCAAAAATGCGCCTAGTTCTAAAAGAATTTCGTAAACTAAGCATTTTGACCCGTTACAGGATAGTATAACCCAAATCCACGCGTTTATTTATAAATGGGTTCTGAATTATCACCTATTCTCCAGGTCGATGACACAAAATGTGCTTCTAAGAAACTAGTGTTTTTGACATATGTGCAATATTAATTGATGGGTGATAAACACACAACGCTTTTTATCCATTCACAACAATACCTGAATCAAACAGTTATACAGTATAACCATATATAATACAAATATTGTTATAAATGGATAAAAAGGATCGTGAGTTTATAGCGTCCCTTAATTGATTAACCAAGTCTTTTCTGATAAACTTCAGTGGTACGGAAACAGAATCATTTTACAAACAAACCCATTTCGGCCCAGCCTAATTTCCGTGTAAAATTTTGAATTGGGCCCATGAGTCCATGAGGTAATCAATTATTGATTTGACTGATTTCTCATCTGTGAAGAAAAACAAACATTACGTCTTGGGGAAGAATTATAGAGCATCTCCATTCGCTCTTTTTGAGTGTTTAATAATGCCATATCATCTTCATCTCATTTTTGTACACTAAGGCCTCTTCCTATCCTGACAAGGTCAATCTCATCATCTTCACTGCCACATCAGCTTTCTCTCTCCAAGACACACCCAAGAACTACCCCTTTCGGCCCTTCCTATCATACCCATATTTTCATCTCATCCTCACTGTCACATCAGCATTTTCTCTCTCCACATTTATTTTACCATAAAATTATATAAAACTATTATTTTTATAAAATTAATAATTATTATAATAATAATAATAATAAAAATAATATAGGAAATTTATTTATTTTAGGGTAAAAATAACAATTATATGAAACAATAGGGTTAGATTTGAAAATTAAGTTACTAATCTTTATATAAAGACTAAACTATAAGGACTAAAAATGTAAATAATAAAAAAAAATATATTTATGCATCTCATCTTCTTCAACGAAAATACCTGCAAAAGGTTTTCAGGTGTTGTTTATATAAAATTGAAGATTAAAAACTGGAAAAAAAAGGTTCACGGATCATTTCCAAAAGTTTGTCAAAAAATTTTCTTTTTTGTTTCTATACGCTGCCACATGGGCGTTTTTTTTCCATCGAATCATTTCTAAAAAATGACGAGATACGACGACGACCACCCACGACGGGGTGGTGCATATCCCGTCGTAAACGACGACCAAAACGACAAGCTTAAGAACTAGCGATAGGGAACGGCCTAATATCTAAAACCCATTTAACTCTAGAAGATTCAAAGAAGGAACATATCATAATATTTATTTAGGAAAATAACATATATCCATCTCTTAAACCCTCCAAGTATATGCCCAAAGTACAAGTTTCAATGCACAATGTATAATAGTTTTTAAGTATGCTTATATTTAGAGGTTTAGGAGATGTATGCTGTTTGACAAGGGGCTTTTGAGGACTTTTAGGATATTAAAAGCCCTCAAGCTTTTAAAAAAAACCTCTTTTAAAATAGTAGCCCTGTTTGGATATGCATTTAAAATAAAAAGCCTCAGCCTCCAAAAACTTCTAAAAGCCCCAAAAGGTCTTTAAAATAAAAGCTTGGGTAAAAAGGGTTGAAAAAAAAGTCACAGCCCCAAGCTCCAGCTCCAAGCCCCTAACCACAGCCCTAACTTCAAGCTTTTTGTGCCAAACATAAGGGGCTGTTTGGCAAGGGCCTTTTGGTGGCTTTTAAGAGCTTAAAAAGCCCAAGCTTTTTTTTTAAAAAAAAGTTCATTTTAAAATAATAGCCCTGTTTGGATATGGATTTGAGACAAAAAGCTCCAGTCCCAAAATGCTTCTAAAATCTCCAAATGGTCTTTAAATAAGCTTGGGTAAGGGTAAGGAGGGTTAAAAACAAAAGTCCCAACTCCTAGCCCCAACTCCACCTCCAAGCCCCTAACCACGACCTCAGCTCCAAGCTTTTGTGCCAAACTTACCCTCAGTATCGTAGTGTTGATTTTCAAGTGTGAAGAAGATGGACTACAATGTATGTATGTCTAGAAATATGATCGATTTTAAAGAAGTATTGCATATATATAAACTTTCAGCATCAAACATTGAATTTGCAATCGGGCGTAAGTTGAGGACAACTTCTCTACAAATGAATGGAGTTCTTTCCGACATTTTGTGAGTTTACTGTTCCGCGTTTCATTGATGGATTTTGTTTTTTCGTATATGAAAAAAAGAAGATAAAATACAAACCATTGTGAAAAAGTAATTAAACTACAATTTGGAAACATAGCTAATTATTATTTAACAATAAAACGACTTAATTTGAAGCGTACAAACAAAAAATAAAATTAATTATAAGAAGCAT
>JAOEHQ010009483.1:0-16720 GCA_025447715.1 Asclepias incarnata
TATATTTTTTTTGCAGGTATATGGAAGAGAAGAGGATAAGAGGATGGAATATTGGAATATATATGGTATATATATATATATTCAGTTTAATCCCTCTGTGTATGTATATATGTGTGTGAAACCGAGTCTGTGTGTGCATATATATACTATACTAGGTGATACCCGTGCGTTGCACGGATTTATCTTATTTCTCAATGATTACTCGTAAATTACATACAATAAAAACAATCATAGAACTTGAAATGAATAATCTCATATATATATATATATATATATATATATATAATAAAATACATGTTAAATTTAAGTAAAAAATGTCAATGAAACGGAGGGTGTTAAACCTTATTACAAATAAAAAGTTGCAAAAATAATTGGAGTGAAACATAGAGTAAATTGAAATATAAAAGCAATTATATATTAGTCAAAACTTCCAAGAACAACGATGCTTGATTGCAACGGTTAGAGTAGTGTTGGTGTTATTTATGTTTTTACCATTTCAGATTGCTAGTCTTCGAAACTTTAGAGTCATAATTTGGGAGTGTTTGAATTTATTCCACTTTTCTATATTACATGTACTTGAAATTTGAACCTCTTTTGGTGATACTTGTAACTGCCCTTGTTCTTTAAAATTCTTTGAATGGTCTGAAATTCTAGCAAATAATAAGCTTGATGCATGTCCTTCATCAGGGCTCTTCAAGTCAAACCCATATAACCTATAACTTGAAATATTTGCAGATTTCTTGTTCTCTTTTAAAGTTTGATTTGAATCTTTGGTCTGTTTGATCAAATCCGGGTGAGTGAGTTGAATGCAAAGACCAAGATTGTTGACCCTTCCTATCTTCGGTTTCATCTCCTACATGCATGTTTCTCAAAGCTTTTACAGGGGAAGATGATAACTAACCAGCCTCCATTTGAGTTCTTAGAAGACGGTCATTGTTATTATTAAATAATGTTGATATGCATATTAGGATGGAATATCAATGCAAGACAGGAGGACTGTACTCACCAACATTAGGTAACTTCATCGGAGGTCTGGGCCTTTTGGGGCAACAGGTTGAGCAATAATCATTGCAGCGGGAGCTGCAAAAGTCTCAATCTCCCACGGGAAAACTCTTTCTGGTCTTACATATAGACGCGGGTGCATCTCATTGGACATGGTCTAGTCAACAAAAGTCTAATGACTTCTTGAGGTAATTTCAAAAGTAATACGAAATCAAGCTTACATCTGCCTCAAGAAGTCAAGTGATTTGCGCATAGACCTCGTCGGTATCTTGTTCAGCCTACAGATTCACAAATCACAACAAATGGAAGCATTTTAAACACATGAAACCAACATTCCAACCAACCAAGCAAAACACAACACCTATGAAAACCAAATTTTCTTCAATGTTTTAAGAAATTAATCAAAATGATAATCATAACAAACCTCAATTTACCGACAAAAATGTATATCATAAAAATAACATTTATTTATTATTAAATATTAATATTATACAACTTTAACTAAATTTAGTCAGCATAGGTGATTGGTTTGCATTTTTTAACTGATTACACCTGTAAGACACGATAATCACTTTATAGAGCCCAGTTAAAGTGATAAACAGATTCTACTTATTTTTTTTATTATCTGACTAATGTCAGTCAAATAATCAATTTAGGATAATAAGCATATGCCAGCTAGCTGGTAACAAAAATGACTTTGAAACACTGAATTCAAAATACATGCTCTTCTTCCGACCAAGCTTATAACTATAAAAATCTAAACTAAACCATGTTGTAACTAACAATATAAGCAAATTAAAAGACGTAAAATGGAAATTACCATTCATGCCACATTCTCAATTTCTCATCAATCTACAATGACAAAACAAAAAAACATATAGGCCATTCTTCCAAATGCTGTGAAGCAACGGGTTCACTTCATAAAGGCCTAGACTTACTCAACCAAAAAACCTCATCTTATCATGAATAACTACTACAATACCATTAAAACAATCAAGTAAAAGCAAACACTAAACATATAGGCCATTTTTCCCTGATTATGTTCAATTTTACTTCCATGAGAATAAGGATACATGAGACACATCATTAGTCGACAGTTTTTTTTTGTTTTTTTTTTACATATTGCAATTTGGAAAATGAGTAAGTTACTTACAATGCTTGGACTTCAAATTGTAGCCTATAAGATGGACATGTGACAACCCATTAGAAGGCTCACTTTCCTTTAATCCATTGCCGGTTTTACCTGTTGTCAAAGTATAGTTGTATAGTTAACAATGGGAACTACATGACTACATTTAACTTTTCGATTAGTGAATATTACTTACAGTATTCACAGAAGCAGCAGCCATTGCAATGGGAATGATGTTTTGCTTTTGTGGATAAAGGAGCAACAACTGGTGGTTTTGACTGCAGTACGCGTCCTGCCCAATTTCTACCTTTACTTAAATGTAAGAATAGTACTGAATGGACTGAAACACTTCAATGTTTACAACCAAAGTGAAAATGGAAGACATACATTCAAAATTTTAGAAAGTTTCAAATAGATTATTGGATTCAAATAATCATTTTCTGATAAAGATTTCCATTTCAGCCGGTAAAATAGGTTGCCTATCTACCCTTTCTTTTAACCAAGTTTAAAAAACTTTTACTCTCATTTCACATTACGGTCTATTTATCTATTAATTCCTAAAAATGCTAAAAACGATCAAATGCCCAAAACATCTTAATATCTCGTTATTACAACTTCAAACATAGAAAACACATCCAAAAAGGCAAAAAACTCATTTCAAAGATTACGTTTCCCTTTGTTTTGTATCATAGATATAGCAATATGTTCATAGAACAACTAATTTGACATATTACTATACTTTCGATTGTGGTATCATAGAAAACATGAAGAATTAACATATTACTATAGTTTTGCTTGTGGTATCAACATATTTACCATATGACAACAAAACAACTAATTTGTTTAACGAAAAAAACACAAGTGCCATCAAAATTAAATAATTTCCAGTGTCATACAAACAACAAATATCCCTTCATTAAACAACATATTTGATTGATTAGTAAAACATAAATAATGTCAAACCTGTTTATATGCTAGAATAAGCTCCAACATAAGGTCTTTACCAACAGCTTGCCACCAAGAATGCAAGACGCGAACAATGACACTCGCGTTGCATGTCCTAGGTGTTACATCTGTAAGCATGGTTATGGCTCTGTCCATCTTACTAAAACATGAGGAAAAAAAGTAAAACATATAATCATTAGTATAGAGATAAAAACAAAAGCTGCTTTGTAGAGAGTCAAGCCATTCGGTGTTCATACAAACTATATCTTAATTAACCCATATGCTTATCTTTATATATTGGTATTAGTAGTAATCAAGTCGAGTCGAATTAACATCGCATCAGGCTCGACCTTGACTTCAATAGCAAACTCAAAACTCAATCCAATCTCGATTAAGCTTTTATTTTCAAGCTCGAGATTAGTTAACTAGGTTTTGGTTCCAATAAAACAAATACTAAAGTAAAACAAATAAAACAAATCTTTTTTCTTAACTAAAAATCGTTGTGCATCATGAAAATCTTCGTGCATCAGTGTATATATTTGTGCTTTATGAATCTTCGTACATCAATTTTATCATGGTCTAATGGTCAAGATCTTATCCTATTTGTTTTACTTTAATATTTGTTTTACAATAACCAAACCCTATATGTGTATGTTACTATGATGTGATGATTATATATATAAATATGCGCTAAGTTTAAACAGTTAGGCTTCAAAAATATGTACAAATCAACTTCTTTTGTTACTTTAGGTTATATTATTTATCCATAAGATTTCATTTGAAGTGGTAGTATATCATCTTTTTTCCTTATTATTCTAAATAATAATGGCTGCCGAAATCTAGAAGGAATTCTTCAACAAAAATCCAACATTCCAATTACATCATCAAGTATTGACATAATATTAATAGACAATATTAATAGACGAAGTAAAATACTTTCGTCAATATTTCAATATTACATGTTTTTACTTTGATATATATTTTTACATTTGAATTTACAAGGTCTTTTGAGTTACATATATAGTTTAAATTTTGTATATTTAACACGAGTCTAAATATAGTACATACACTAAATTCCACTCATTTAATGTTTTAGTTTACCTTTATCTGTCAAATTAGTTAGTAATATTTATTATTGAGGTGATAAATCTACAATACATTCTATTCTATTTATAACAAGTGTACGTATATCAATAGATAACATAAAAAACTGTTTAAAATAGTGATCGTTATAGATGGTAAAAGGGCATTGCTATTTCCACTACAAGAGATAAACTACTGTACAATAAATACTGCATACCGTATAAATATTTTAAGCTTTAAAGTGGTGGAAATAGCTTTTAAAATGGTGAAAATAGACTAACCCTGGAAAATAAATGTGAACATACATAGTGATTGTTTTGGTGAGGTGACGTAAAATATTTTGGAAGAGTGTGTTCCGCTTCCACCCTGATAAAACTTGGTTTTCTTTTCCTCTAAATTGAATAAATCAAATCATATATATCTTGTTAGCAAAATAAGTAGATAATATGGGAGGAGAAGAAGAAATGAAGGTGATGATCGGAGTGATTGGGGCGGGGCAGATGGGGTCCGGGATAGCCCAACTGGGGGCTGTTGCCGGTTCCGATGTTTATCTTGTTGATAAAGACCCCGGAGCTCTGCAAACTGCCAAGACTTCCATCTCTGACTCCATTCAACGTTTTGTCGCTAAAGGCCAACTCTCCAAGGTACTCATATCTAACGTCGTCTATTTATAGAATTAAAAATATTTCTAACCAATTCAGGCAAATTATTGAGCTTGAGACCTTGCTGTTTTAGAGCTGCTATTAAGCCTCTAAACCCTTTCTAAATATTCAGCTTAAAGCTGTGTACTGTACGACCAGCCCCTCTTTTGGCTGTCTTTGTCCAGCCAATTGAGTTCCCACAAATCCCTCTTGTATCTGCGAATGAAGATATCCTTACAGCTGCTCCAAACTACGTACCTACAAGAACCCCTTACAAACACACAAAAAACAGGAAAGAAAACGAGAAAAGAATTGGCCGAATATAACCTTTATTACCACAGGCTGTGGTCCACAGTTATATTCGTACGGGTTTCGGGTTGTCTTTTACATGCATGTCACCCCCTCTAATCCTCTATATATCGAGGGGGGAATACCAAATCCTAGCCTTATTACAAACACTATAACCGACCCAAACATTCTGCCAACCTAACCTAGGACTTTTACATGACTAACCTTTTTGCCTTGCTACCAAGTTTCACTATATTAATAAGCTGTCCTTATTACAACATAATAATATGTAAACTGATTAATAAATATAACAATCTCCACCTGATTACCAATTTACCGTAACTTAGTCAACTCCAATACCACAAATCCTTGTACTATACGAGAACTTGAACCTTGGTGGTTTCAAGCAAAAACCCATCAACACTATCTTCAGCACCTGGCCTCTTGATCAGGCACCTCGATTACCATTGTGTCTTGCCCTTTCTCATTTGGATCAACACTTTTCTCTGTGACTTTCTCTGATTCATCCACCTTTTTACCAAGGTGTCTGTCTATTTACAAGTTCAGCTCTCATTGATTGTCTCCCGTAGATGCACTTCTCCAAGTCTTCATCCTTCTGTTCCCGTTTACTTCCAATCAGTGTATCCCAAGCTTGATTACCCCGTAGCCTTTGTATCCATGTATTTAACCACAAAAGTTCTTATCACGTATGTGTCTTTTACTTCTGTACACCCTACATCACAACTGCTACATCAACACTTGTTATGAACTTTGTAAACAACACCACTTGCTTCCCTTGTCTATCTAAAGGAAGTTGATAACTCCTCAAAACTTGCGTTTGACCTTGAAGTTCTTCTTTTTCATCAATACCTTCTTAATCATTATTTCTTCATGATCATACTTTGGCAGCTCCACCTCAAACTAAACACGTTTGTACCTGTATGCCTCATAAATTTATGTTTCATTCACTTAACCAAGTCTCCTGTCCCGGAATTGTGCAAGATCTTCATTCCCCTGTACACCAAATGCCTTGTGTGCCTCCCCATTTAATGTATAAACATTGTTTTCCTCTAGAGTTCCCGTAAGCACCACCAAAGAACTCTTGATTGCCTTTAACCTACCGCTTTGCATCTTCACGGCATATCCACTATTTTCTAGAGTGCCCAAAGAAGTTAAATTTCTTCTGAAATTAGGAACTCTCTCCAGATGCAGGTTTTACCATCATCCATATGCATCCTCACTCTACCAATTCCCATGATCACACATGGTCTGTCATCACCCAACTCAACTGATCCACCACCAGAATCCTCCTCAAAGCTAAGCAAGTAGTCTCTCCTTGGTGTCATGTGATATGAACCCCATGAATCCATGATCCATTCAACTCTCGTGTCATCGCTCGCAGCCATCAAGACATTCGCACCTTCATACTCATCTGAATCATAACCTTGATCTTAAGTATTCTTCACAGCTCCATGTGACTCTGTCTTCTTCTTTTGTGGACAACCTTTCTTCAGGTGATCTTCCGAGTGACAGATGTAACACTTTCTAGTGAAATACTTTGAAAGTTAAGTTGTTAAACATCAATTGCGAATATATAGTATCTCAATAAATGTTTTTCGATAGTAGATTTAGTATTCAATATCTTAGATCATTGATCACATTAATAATTGTCATTTCTATGTTTTACTTATAAAACCTTTTGTACTCGCAGTTAGTTTTATCGCTAAGACAAAAGATTGTTGGTTGACCGATTCGGTGAATACGACTTAATGTAAACTCAAAATGATCTGCCTTTCTTCTTAGAATCATTTGGCCTTAACTTGTTTAAGAGCGTCCTGCTAGGTTGAATAACTCATGACCCTTTAGCAACTCCTTAAGATAAAATTAACTGTAGTTACGAACAACCTCAGAAATGGTTTGTGAAAGAACATATACCGTTCTTGATCTGTTCTCAAATAAATTCCAGTTTGCTTCTTGGCAAACAAACTAGAGTACAAGAATATTGCTGCAAGAACAAGCCATTAAAGTGGCCAATTCCCTAAATTCGTTTTTGTTTGGAAAACATAACAACATTTACAAAAGAGCTGTGAATGAGAACCCCTTATCTGATAATTATCTTCCATAAAATGCTTACACTGTTACACATGCCTATTGTGTTTATTTTTTGTTACATAGTTAGTTTATCTGGAAAAAAGATTAGAGCATGCTTTATGGATCAAGATGTTACAGTAACTAATAAGTTTTGTGCAATATCAATTTGACAGGATGTAGGGATTAATGCTCTTGCTCGTCTAAAGTATACTTCGAATCTAGAAGATCTTCGAGCTGCAGATATAGTAATTGAAGCAATTGTGGAATCTGAGGATGTGAAGAAGAAATTGTTTGCAGAATTAGATAAGATTGTTAAAGGGTCTGCCATTTTGGCATCAAATACGAGCTCTATCTCAATTACTCGTATAGCAGCTGCAACGAAAAGACCACACCAGGTACCCTTTAACATAATCGTTGTGTGCATTGATCACTATACTTATGCTACATGAATGTTTATCTCTTAAATGGACTTTTCTTTCTTTCTTTTTAGGTGATCGGCATGCACTTCATGAACCCCCCTCCAATCATGAAACTTGTTGAGATCATCCGAGGTGCAGATACATCAGATGAAACATTCAATGCAACAAAACGTTTAGCAGAGAGGTATTTACTTTTTAACATCAAATGTATCTTCTTAACTTTTTTACTGACTGCTTGTTTTAATTTTGTATTTATTTTGATCTTGTGGTGTTTGAAAATTTCAGGTTTGGTAAGACTGTTGTTTGCTCACAAGATTATTCGGGGTTCATTGTGAACCGGATACTAATGCCGATGATTAATGAAGCCTTTCATGCACTTTACACTGGGGTCGCAACAAAGGAAGATATTGATGCAGGGATGAAGCTAGGAACTAACCAACCAATGGGTCCTCTACAACTTGCAGACTTTATTGGGCTGGATATATGTTTATCAATACTAAAGGTCCTACAAGCTGGGCTAGGGGATATCAAGTATGCACCTTGCCCTCTCCTTGTGCAGTATGTCGATGCTGGTCGCCTTGGTAAAAAACGAGGGATCGGTGTTTACAATTATCATAAATCACCAAAACAGTCGTCTCGACTTTGAACTTCTTATGAGAATAACAGTTACCTGTTATAAGTTCTATGATTGTAATATTTTTATAGTATTAACGATAAGGTTCCTTAATCTCGGTGTTATCATGAAAGCCTATAAGAAATTAATAAGAAGGCTTATGATTTTGTATTCAATTGTCAAAAAGAATGACCCCACAAGGAAGTGAGGAACAGCCTGTGAATTTAAAGGGTAATGTTTCTTATGGCTACTAGTCCCCACTGATAGTGACTGAATTGGAATCCTATAATTGAGCTACATATTTTTATAATGATAAAAGGCACTTTTATAGTAAAAGCCAAGGCTAATAAAGTTCTTCCCTCATCTTGAAACTTTGAGGTTTGGCTACAGAGTGAGTGAATAGAGATGAAATTCTTGTTTCAGTGTCCTTGTTGTTCGTGTTTCTGCTTTGTGAAGCCGAAAAAAGGGGCACCAAAAGTGAAAGAAGCTAAAGAAACGAAACCCAAGGAGAAAGAAGCTAAACCAAAGGAGAAAGAAGCTAAGCCAGTGGAGAAAGAAGCCAAGGATGAGAAGAAAACAGAGTGAATTATCGGACGCAAACCCGATTTTTGCTCCTAATTTGTCTGCGTTTTCTTGAAATGTGATGGGTATTTGCGGTATTGCTAAAGCAATGGTGTAATGTAGTAATTTGGTTTTATATATGTAAAATAAGTGTCTAATATGTCATTTTCGTAGCAGGTTTTATATGCCATTATTTATAAGATAACTCTATCTTGATCCCTCTTATGTTCCAGGTTATAATATAATATAATCTGAATTCAAGATTCCTGGTATGTTGTTGATTATGTTCTGCTTCTGCATTCAAGATCTAGATTAAATTGTTCATATTCATGGTTAATGATTTATATCTGGTTTCCAGACAAGGATTGTACATGATCTTTGTTCATGTTTGGGAATTGATATCAATTAGTAGTAGTCTAGATAGATGCAACTGTGGTTTTACATTTTTATTTACGAACTTAATGACTACTTAACTACTAATCTGAATGATTCTCTTGATGATTTGTCATTCTTCTTTTGCTTAAGATAATAATAATGTCAATTATGCAATTGACTTGATTGGTAAATGACATAAGTGACAGCTTCTAGGTACAGTTTTTCATGTTCTTATGTTTTTAGTTCATGGAAGAAAATTCAAAATCTTTGTATTAAATCATAGAAAGTAGATAAAAAGGTACATATAACTTCCTGTGTATTTTTGAAACTTTAATGTTTTTTAAAAGCGAAAATGAATGATGAGTGTTATTAGTAGCATCAAATTAATTGTTTTCAAAAATAAATAAGAAATTTTATATGTGTGTTTAATATAGCCGGGGAACTAGAAATATAAATTTGCTTTAGTAGCATTCGAGTTGGGTGCTACTAGAAACATAAATATTATCTTTTTCTAAAGGACAAGTTAAGAAGAACAATACTATTTGAAACTTGTTATGTATTTTTAAACCACTAATATAATCTACAAAACACATATGTCTTTTTCTTGGATGAAGATCCTCTCAAGTTGAATATCAACTTGATAGATCAAGTTGTGATTTTTATGAGTGAAAAATATATGGAGTTTTTACAGTGGGTTTGATTCTTTTATTTTATCAGTATTCCTTCTATCACAAACCAACCTGAACTATCAAGTAACTTTAGAAGATCTTCATCCATTTTGCTTAAAGATATTCTAACTTGTACTATGTGGACACACATAAGCCGTAATTAATATACAAAAATTTTCTTGAAAAATAAAAAATGTGTCAATATTATTTTTGAAAAATGTAATTTTCATTTTCCGATAAAAATGTTGGTGTATTAATTGCATTCTTATATGTGCCCTTAGGATACAAGTTAAAAAAAATAATCCATTTTCTTAATCCATGCCTTTGTATGGGATCAGTCATACGTGAAGATGGCAAAATGGACGGCTTGAAACAAGTCAAGTCGAATTTGGTTAAGTTGATCTACAATCACTTTGTCAAAGGAGAAAAAAACAGCTTAAATAAATAAATGTGTTGTATATATTGCAATTCCAAAATAATATCACGAGAAACCACTAGTGGCCTAATGGTTAAAGGTTTCCCACAGAAAACATTTGGTTTGAATTTTGAAACCTCCTATCTTGGGGTGGCCACACTCGGGTAACCCGGAAGAAAAAAAAAAGCTATCCATTTACCGTTTTAACCATATCATGAGGCCCAAGAAGCATCTATCTATAAACATCAAGATGAATCATGCTGAAGTTTAAATTTTTAACCAAATTTTCAAGTTGAAAATCTAGCTCAATAACCAAATTTACATGAAAAACTATAGCGTACAAACAAGATTCAAGATAAAACTTGAGGTGTGGTTGTTTCATCAGAATTCAACGTAATCCAGTGGAACGAAATTCAAGATTCCCTCATACCAGTCAGTCAATATGATGTTTGGTTTGAAAAAGGGAAGAAATTGGAATCCGTTAGATAAGCAGCATTGTGGGTCGGAGCTTCAAGTTTTTGATATTTGTTAACAACATGAAAGCAGCCAACTCATTTCCTCATACAACTTCACGAACAACATTAACTGTACATACTACAGAGATCTTGCCACAGACTTGAATTCAGTCAAGCAAGAATGTAATATCTTCTGGCGCTTCTGAAGGGACTGTCGTTCATTCTGAAGGATGTCAATTGCTCCAGGTGCCACAAACATATCCATAAACTTCTCATCATTCACACCAAATAAATCAAGTCCCAGTGCTACCATAAGGCGATCACGGCTTAACACAAAAAACAAGAAACATAATGAGACCCATAAAACCAACCTGCTTATTGAGATACAATAGATTGCATAAGAACACCTCTAACAATAACTTTTAGAACTATCCAATTAGTAAATGACAATCATGCCCAACAGAAAACAAAATCAAATACAATCTACGTAGTTCAACAATTTATCTGCATCTATTGTTGGTAGAATTTTCGTAATAGGTATGAATTTTAACCTACTGATGAATGGGTCGATTACTGGATTTGGGTAAATTATGCCTCTAATGGGTCACAAGATTAAATTCAAAAAAATGGCTTAAAAGGGAACGGGTCAAACAGGTCAAAAGTCCCCAAAAGTGTATTTTTATTGGAGAAGATCTGAAATTTTGTATTCAAAATCTGGAGTATAAATTGAAATAGTATATTTCTTTAGTAATATTTGACACAAATCAGTTCTTAAAAATAAACAGAAAATGTTTGGAGTCAACCTGACTCGTTTGACATGTACCGAAAATACCCATCTTAACCAACCCACTTTACCACCCTAAACACTTGGTACATCTCGAAAGCTTAAATACTATGCAGAAAATAAATGGTTTTGTTCCGTTCTCACGTGAAGTCAGACAAGGATCAGACTGGCAAATTGTTTCTTTAACTACCAAGAATAACTGTTCTGTAACTAATCAATTTAATTTTGATGTACAGAAGTTTTATATGTAATTACTTCAAAATCATGATCGTTTGTTTTGCTTCGATGAACAAACAAATTACAATAAGTCAAAGCACATAGAACTTTAGCAGCATTTAATTTGGTTTGTTTAAAAAGAGCACTAGTAACATACCATGGGGTTAGAAATCCTGAATTCAGTGCTGAAGTTACACTCCGTTCAACCAGGACTTCACGTATCCGTGCAAAATGTTGTGCAGCCGATAAGCATATCTCATTGTAAGTTGACCCTGATCGTGAGCCCATATCCCCACCTGCAAATACAAGACCGCCACCATTTTGACCAGCTAGATTAGTCAACACTTTACTGTTATGCATTCTAGGATGACGTTTTCTTGCTCCGCCTTCAATAAAGTTTCCATGTTCCTTTTTGATGACATAAATTCCGTCACATGGTTGGTCAGGTGATGGTGTTTCAGGTACCGTCATGGAAGCTTCTCCGGCTGCTTTTAAAAGCTTTCCTGGAGTTGTTTCCTGATCATTATTGCTGTTATTATTTTCTGGAGGTATGTTTTCTTGGTCTTTTCGAGTTTCGGTACTCAATGATGACCCATGATCAGACAAATCAAGGCACGTTGAAGTAGTTGATGAGTATCTGAATGTAGAATTTGGGCCCGACCCAAATAGGAGATCTGTCTCATAGCATACTTGAGAATACGGGCTTGTAACTGAATCCAAGTGGTGCCGAACGAGTTGCTTGCACTGTGTTGCAAGATCTCTTATGAAACAATTGTAAGAACGTCTTAAAGAAGCATGAAAACCGACATACCCATCCATATCCCCAGGTTTCTTCCCATCTGTCAAGCATACCACAAGGTTTTGTGAAATTATTTGAATCACAAATTCAAAATGACTACATGTAATGAGGATAAATACTCAGAAGTTTTAAGAGGTACTGCATTGGCAAAAGCATGCAGTCTTAAAATATCTGTATCATACATAAAAGCACTAGGAATTGCTCAAATATGGATATAAGTGCTTCTAAAAGCACTAGGAATTGCTCAAATATGGATATAAGTGCTTAAACTTTAAGACATTACACATAAAGTTGGTAGCAAATTAAAATCAATTACATAATAATTTACTTATTAGCAAGTCACTGTATTAACCTATTTAAATATACAAGCTATCATCAATTCAAGATTTTGGGTATGAGAAATTCTATATAATACTAGTTGGAACTAGGTAACAGTCAGAGGTGTGAAAATATGCAGGTCAGGTAACTAGTGAAAATGGGGCGGTCAAAATAAGTAATCCTCTGGTATGTGTCAAAGCAGGTAGGATCAGGTTGGCCCAAAACACTTCTGTCAAAAAAAATTCTCTTTTTTATGAATAATTGGTATGCTTGACACTAACTTCTGGGTAAAATGATTTAGAATTTTCATATGCATTATAAGTACACTTCAGCAGACTTTTGGCCTATTTGATCCACCTAACCAGTCTATTTTTTAGGCTAATTCTTTATTCTAGGCATATGACATGTTGGAGATATAAACTTGAATCAGACAATTGGCCCACTCCAAACATAAATGAGTCAAAAATGCCACCTCTAGAAATAACATTAAAGTTCTTACAATCAATTTGCTGATGCTGATTTTTCTCCATAGCAAGATCAAACAAGTTTTTCAATACAAATGCTAGTCTTTCACAAGCTGTGTCAAGAAGAGGGGCAAGCCATGATTTAGCAGCAGCACGTGCAATCTGTGCAGCTGCCTCTGTAACTCCCCTTCCACCTCCTCGGCCTGCATGGGCCAGTATTATGTTTGCCACCTGTCAAGCGATAGCCACCTCAACTTCTCTAAAATCCAGTCAATATAAAAATTCTAATATATTTGCACGTGGATTTATTATTTACCTTCTCCCTTGAAACAGGAGGGCATTCAACTGAGTATGCAGCACATCGAAATTCATGCATCACTCTTTCAAAAGCAGCACCACCATAGAGCCGAAGGGTAGCATTGGGTGGTTTTATGTCAGCCATTACTCCGGGCCAGCTCCCCAACCCACTGTCTGATTTCTCTTCTTCTGTTGTTCTTCCCCATTGCTCAGGGTCAGGATCCGCTGCTCCATCTATCAATGTTCCCTAAACCATTTATAAAATTGGAAAATGTTTCATGTAACTAATAGTTTGAAACAAACATAAAAAAATTTATACAAATATATACATACAGTTAAAGATTTAATCTCCACTTAAACAACTAGGTCCAGATTGCATATAAAGAAACAACTAACAACTTGGTCAATGTTTTGTTTTGGGTCAGAAATGGCTCAAACTTTGACCGTGTCGCTTTTTTCTGGAATGGCAGCATGAAATGGTTAACTTAGAAGATTACCCGCTAACCTAACTTCTTGAAAGTTTGAGCCCTTTTTTTAATTCAAATAAAATATGTTAACCACAACAGAATCTGGGCCAGATTTTGATACTCTTTATGCCAATTTCCCAAACAAAAAACTATCTGCTAAGAAGCAAATACTAAACCATTGTTCTTCAGATAAGGAATGACTTAATACCACATGGTTGCAGATGGAGGATGCAAACAACATTGAAGATCTTCGAAGGTGAGCAACATCAGATGTTGCCTGTAGTTTGGAGTCCATGGTGTTTAATTGATCAGTGACTTCACTGCAACGTTGTTCAAGCAAAGCCAATGTTGCAGGCGCAGCTTCTTTGTATCTTTTTTGAAGCTCAGCTTCCAAATAATCTCTGAGACAACCAAAACCAATGTGGGATTTATACTTTTCTTCATCATAGCCCCCTTTGACATTTTCTTTGAGGTGACGTATAACATCTAAATCCACTTGAGATATTTGCCTCCTAAATTCATCATTTGAAACTGTGGTTCTTTCCTTTGGTAGAGCCACAAAGAACGGGTGTGTGTTATCTCCAAGATAGCCACTTGCACTCAGGCAGCGGTTCACCTCCCACCGTTCAGTAAATTCATGCAGATATAGTTATCTTATCTTATAAAGGGAGGTTGTAAACTGAAAGTATTGTCAACCCCAAGACTCCAAACTTCAAATTTTCTAATGCAAGAAAATCAAGAAATAGTAATTAAATACGGATTACAGTTTAGACTACATAATTTAATTTCACTTGCAGACTGTTGAATTGATATACCTTAAGACGGTTATCAAACTTTGAAACAACAATTAACGTTCTTCGAAAAGTTGGATCAATGTCACGAATAGGAAGAATCATTTGAATCATGTGATTTATGTTAATTTGCCAAAATTCGGTGCTAGTCGGGATTTGGTACTGAAATCCCGGTCCCGTCCCGGTTCGGTACCGGTTCATATGGGACCGGTACCGGTACCAAGATTTCGATAATTTCGGGACCGGGACGCTCCCATGCCCATCCCTATGACTGCCTACACACAAACCTTTATAGTAATGAATAATTGGCATAACCTAAAGTGGATCAAAGTGGATTAATGTGGAATTACAAAGTGAAATAAAGTGGATTATTGAGGAATTCTAGGCACATTATAGGATTGGTGAATCTATATGTGTATGATTATGTGGATATGTGTGTTGTGCCTAAACATATACGTGAGATGATTTCTTATGAAATATTTTAATTAGTAATCCTTGTTTTGTACTAACATGTTATCTTACTCAGCCTTAAAAGCTGACATTTGTGTTTTGTGGAAATGTATTGTGCCCTCGGGCTAGGCGTTGATTAATGATTTGGTGGCTTAATTGTGAGCCGGGTAACTATTACTAGAGCTAGTGGATGATGACTTTAGTTACCCTTAGTGCTTTTATTTAAGTAAACTTATTATTTAGCCGTTTGGCATATGTTATGTTGATTGTGGATTTCATGAGAATTATTGTGATGATATTTTGTCGGTAACACATTTATGAAACATTTTATATGTTTTACGATTCTATTAGAAATCATTTGGGATTTTTAAAAGTCATTTCCTCATTTTGTTAACATAAAAAAATTTTTTGAAATTCACATTTTTATAAAACCCAATATGTTACACAATATAACAGCAAATAAATCACATAAAACATATCACTTGGTTAAAAGAATATGAGTCGAATTTGAATCTTTGACCTTTTCTTTTATGTTTAATGTCCTTTATTGGTGCGTGAGACCAGACGATTGTTGGTAATAAACCCTCTACATAAACCGAAAATGTTGTTTCATCATGATGTTCACTTTTTGAATTTTTTTATTATTCTACTTTTGTATTTGTATAACATCTAACTCACCCCATTTAAGACTGTAAAAAATAGACCATGCTTCTAAATAAAAAGCCAAACCGTTATATGCCGATATGTCAATTATAAAGCAAAGCAAACCAAACTATTTACGTGAGGTTCAATTGTATTTGTATACAAGCCCAAATTAATCAAACTATGTTCACACTACCAAGTACCAACAACCACCCCCTTCTCACCCTAGTTTTTCTTTCAATGGTATAGTAATAGTAATAGTAATTTCCTTTTCTATTTTTTTTTTCTTTTTTTCTTTTTTTGCATTTAGATAGTAGAAAGTTTATTCGTGTCAAAATTGGTCAAATTTATCACAGCTTAGACAAGTCGGTGTCGACACATGATGGTGAATGATAGAAATTGAATGACTTAAAAGAGTTAAAAGCAATGACTGTGGATAGATCGATATATAACTAAGACTGTGCTTAAGGCAATAACCTTGTTCTGTTGATAATACGTATAGCCGTATAGGTATTAGTGTATTACACTACCACAATTTAAGTCTTATGGAAAGTAGTTTAGACATTCGAAGTTGTTCTTTTTTTTATGTCAACCTTCATATTGAAACGACCAAACTCGAAAAGACTAAAAAAATTTTTTTTTTTTTTTTTAAAAACTGGCGTCTCATACGCCGGCCAACTGGCGTATGAGACGGTGGCCTGGAAATGAATGTTTTAGCGTAAAGACCAGCAATGTCCACCGTAAACCAGGAGCTTTAGACCTTACGTTGAAAACCGAAAATGGAGACCACCGTATGAGACGGTGGTG
>JAOEHQ010009494.1:0-27727 GCA_025447715.1 Asclepias incarnata
GTCTTAACCGGGTCCACGCTAGAGAGCCCCCTCGCAAAATAGATCCCCAATATAATTCCCTTCGATGAGAAACCTCTATCACCCAGAGATCTGGAGGGGAAAACTCACTCAGGCCCACCATAAGTGGAAATTAAATATCTGTGGCCACCCTCAAATATGCCTAGGGTAAGACTCGAACTTGAGACCTCTTGTGAGGAAACAAGTCTCCTTGCCGCTGGACTTTCCTAAATCAACCTTTCTCATTTATATAATTATCTTATTTAATTACAACTTAATTTATTATAACTTATATTTTATAATTTTTAATAATGAACTTTTTGTATTAATTATAATATATATAAAATATAATATATTTTGTTTGCGAATCCATTTATTAATACAATTTTATAAGTTAGGAATATTTTTTATTTTTAAAATGATACATGTATTACGTTATTTTTCTATATTATTAAACCTCTTTGCGAGACAGTGACTACAACTATAAAAATCATTGAACATCAATAAAAAAAAGTATTTAATCTTGTTGTATTATGCAGGTACTGTGCTAGTGAATGTTTATATCTCACCTTTCATTTTCTTACATATCATTAGGATTGGATATTTATGTTGTTAAATTTGTTGTATCAAAAAGAAATAAATATACAGTTAATATGTTTCTCTAGTTAGTCAAGCTTTTGTTTGGTGTAATTATAGAACTAAGAAACACATTATCTGGATCGTTTATTATCTAGCTCCTTGCTACATAGTTTAATACAATTATATGTTTCTTTAGTTAATGAAAATTTCTTTCTTTCAATTTGGTCAATGTATCTCAAATAGAAAAGATACGGGTAATAATATTTCGTAATTGATAAATTTGAAAGAGTTTTTGAAATTGAAGATTTGAACAAAATAAGTTTCTCTTAAATTTGAAAAAAAATTGAAATAAATAAATGATTTGGAACTAAAAGAATGTTATATAATTAATAAATCAATTCAATTAAAACAATTTTTTTTTCCATAGAAATTGAAAGTTTTTTCACTTTGAATGGCATTGTACGTTTTTTTAGAAAAAGTAAAATGTGATTTTCATGAAAGCATAGGTGTTGAATAACGCCTATGTAAATTACTATGTCAATGATATCATAGTTACAGGTGACTCTATATGATTGAACACTAAACCGCATTCACGTTTTAAGGCTTAGATATTGGATAATTGATTGTGTAAGTTTTATTGGCGATTCCCCGAAGGTAAGAAACTCCTTTTACGCCAAGAGTGTTATGAATATGATGGTGATTTTCGGATATGATAGTGATGATCATGATGCCGAATTAAGGGAGGATTTATCCCTTTTTATAAGTAATCCTATTTAAGGATAAGTCTTATATTTTCTTAAGCATATCCCAATGAATATTATTCTTGATTTAGTTGCCTAAGATATATACCGATTAAGTTGGTTCCTTTTCTTGCGGAATACTTATTCGATATTTTTGGAAAAGGGGATTGTTATCCTTTTACCAATAGCAAGTCTTCGTAAAGGCTTCTGCGTATAAGCTTCGTATATGGGTGTCTTTGTACGTGCGGAGGGATATATCATCAAGCCCCCCAGTCTAAAATTATGAGCTGCAAGGATCGTGATGTTAGACTTAAGAAACATTCATCTAGCACTAAGAGGCTATACTTGTGTTTTTGGTAAAAGGTAAAAATACGGGTAAAAAATAAAAATGTGGGAAAGGAGGAGGGTAAAAATTTGAAAATACAGAAAGAGGGGAAGTTGGGGAGGCCGGTGATAGCCATAAATATCTACTTTCCCAATGTATAATCATCATAAACCGCTATTATCTAACCGTCGGTCACTACTTTTCTCAAGACATTGTTATTGCAACCGCCATTCACCATACAATCATGACCAGAGTGAAGGGGAAAACTCCGATGACCACCAGGGGAAGTGTTGCAAGTGGGAGCGCAGCAACTCCGGTGGCGAGTTCATCGAGGAGAGAGAAATCGATACCCGCTATGAAGGGTGGGCGATTGAAAAGATCTATCAAGAAATCGAAATACCCGGTAATATTCACTGATTCCGATTTAGAGGAAGAGATTGATCGGGCAACATATCGAGATCTGAGGAGAGAGTGGAAACGGCTTCGCCGGGAAAACAAGGAATTCCTGGAAACGGCGGAGGCACACACGTGTGAAGTGGAGAAGACACCGCTGGTATGTGGGTTGCGGAGTGAGGTCAAACATGTGAAAGGTTTGCTGAGGGAGGCAAATGTGGTCATAGAGGGCCTTCATAAGGACGCGGCGGAGGCGCAGCTGCGTTTGGCGGACAGTGAGACGCAGTTAGCCGCCCTACGCGCCGGCTGGAAGAAAAGGTTGGATGAGTTAATAACCAAGGACCTCAGGATTGGTGCATTGGAAGAGAAAGTGGACCGCCTGCTGACTGAGGTCATCCCGCATGTGTATCAAATGACTGCCTTGAATCTTGATGCCGGAAAGATGTTGGTGGAGTTGGCTGCAAGCCCAGGAGTGAAGATACAAGACCTTGTCCCCGATGAAGTGGATGGGTCGAATTCTGGGTAAGGGTAGTTTGTAAAAAATGGTATAATGCTTTGTTTGAACTATGTTTGAATAGTATCTGTATTTACCAACTGTTTGTGGATAAGTTAAAAATGATTGGTGATTTATGTTGGTCACCAAGTTGCCATTTGTATAAGTAGTAACCCACTGGGTGTTTGTTAGCGTAAGTGGGCCATCCTTGAAAAAGGTGTGGTATATAGCCTATTGGCCATGTACGAAGGCTATAACAAGAGGTTCTTTTGACATATTCGGAGGTTGCATCGAAGGATGCCAATGATTATGTGTTGTTTAATATCATTGTACTTAGAAAGTGTGTGAAACAGGGTTAGCCTTCTACTGAAGGTTGTGCCGCTAATTAAGTATGTATTGTTGATAGTATCCTTTTGTGATCAAGTGTGCATGCTTCACTGGAGGAACGGTGTCCGTCTCAGGTGAATTTCCGTTGTATGTGATGCGGGCGTCCCCTTAGGCATACATGTAACTGGCGAGTGCACGTCTTTTTAGATAAATACGTACGTGGGGGTGTTTTGATCAAAGTGAGAGGGAGCGACCCTTCACCGGGTAAGGAATATATATAAAAAGTGCAAATAAAGATTATTACAATTAGAAGTAAAATTTGCGGAGGTTCGCACTGTTCCAGGTGCGATCAACTGGGTCGCCTTCCAGCGTCTCGAGCCTATATGCTCCATTGCCATAGGCGTTGCGTACTCTGTATGGCCCTTCCCATGTGGGGCCCATCTTGCCTTGGTATTCTGCTTTACTGGCGCTATTCAACCTTAGCACGTAATCCCCTACCTTAAAGGATGTGGGGTTAGTGCGCTTATTGTAGTACTTCTCGATGCGCTGTTTGTAAGTTGCTTCCCTGATGGCTGCGATATCCCTTCGTTCTTCCAACAAGTCTAGATTCATTCTCAGTTCCTTATCGTTGTCGTTAGGGTTTAAGTTTGCCGTTCAACAAGTGGACACTTGGATTTCTGCAGGGAGAACGACTTCTGTTCCGAAGGCTAGACTGAAGGGAGTTTCACCATTGCTGCTTTTAGGAGTTGTGCGATGTGCCCATAGGACGAAAGGAAGTTCATCAACCCATCCCTTTTGCTTGTTCCCAAGCCGTTTTTCCATGCCTTTAACAATGTCTCTGTTTGTGACTTCGACCTGTCAGTTTCCCTGAGGGTGGTAAACCGATGTGAAGGATTGCCTGATTTTCAAACGCTCACAGAACTTTGGGAAGGTGCCTTCAGCAAACTGTTTTCCGTTGTCTGAGACAATGGTATGAGGGATTCAAAAATGGCAAATGATATATTCCCATACAAACTGCTCGATCTTTTTCCCGGTAGTCAGAGCTAGAGGTTTGGCTTCCACCCATTTTGTGAAATAATCAATAGCAACCACAATAAATTTAACCTTACCAGGGGCTTCCGGGAGTGGTCCAACGAGGTCAATTTCCCATTGTACGAAGAGCCAGGCAGAGGTGACCGGAATCATGTCTTGTTTTGGTAACTTGGGGACATTCGAATGTATTTGGCATGATGTGCATTTTTGGATATAAGACGAAGCGTCTTGGTGCATGGTAGGCCAATAATACCCCAACCTCATTATCTTAGCTACAAAAGAACGGGGTCCTGCGTGCGCCCCACAAATGCCTTCATGGGTCTCTTGTAAGACAACTTGTACATGTTTTGGCCCAATGCACCGCAACCACGGAGTGAGAAAGGACTTTTTGTATAGCTGTCCGTCCATGAGTTTGTACTGCGGAGCTTTAATTCGGATTTTCCAAGCCTCTAGAGCATTTTCTGGTAATAGCTTACTAGTAAGGTATTCGATCATCGGAGTCATCCAGTTGTCATTATCTTACACAATAAGATCAGCAGCCAGTTTTTCATCGATTGACCGATTGGCTAAGACTTCGACTAGCACCTTTTTTCCAAGGTGCTCAAAGGTAAGGGCTGCGAGCTTGCTCAGTGCATCGGCTTGCTTGTTCTGATTTCCGCGAATGTGGTCTATGGTAAAGTGCTTGAAACATTAAATAAGCTCCTTTGTTTTGGCGAGGTAACGTTTGATTGAGTCTTGCTTAGCTTCGTATTCACCCCTCACTTGGCATGCGACAAGCTGTGAGTCAACAAAGGCTTGTAGATCCCTGATCTTCATCTCCTTTGCAAGCCTTAATCCAGCTAACAAAGCTTTGTATTCGGCCTCGTTAGTGGTGTTGAATTCAAATTTCGGTGCATAGGTGAATTCTATCCCTTCGGGGCTAATCAGTCGTATCCCTGCTCCAGAACCTTCGGAGTTAGAGGCTCCATCAGTATATAGTTTCCAAGTTTCTATTTTGACCGAATCAGTTATTTTGAGGAAGGTGTAGCCTTGTGCTGGGCCATCGGTATCTTGCGTCTCCGCAATGAAATCAGCAAGAACTTGTCCTTTGATTGAGTGTCTATTTCTGAATTCTATGTCGTGTTCCCCAAGCTCAATAGCCCACTTCGCTACTCTTCCCGATTTTTCAGGACGAAGGAGAATCTGCTTTATAGGTCTGTTAGTTAATATAATGATTGGGTGAGCTTGGAAATACCTGCGAAGTCTTCTGGCGGCATGTACCAATGCGAGGGTGAGTTTTTCAAGCTCCGGGTAATTGACTTCGGAGCCTTGTAAGACTCTGCTGACGAAGTATATGGGAATTTGTTTCCGCTCCCTGTCAGCAAGTAGAACTGCACTGACACATTCTTTCGAAGCTGCCAAGTACATAAAGAGAATTTCCCCTGGTTGTGGGGATGTTAACATAGGCAGGTGGGCTATGTATTTTTTTCATTTGTTCGAAGGCCTCGTCTGCTTCCTTCGTCCATACAAAGTTTTTCTTATCCAAACATCCTTTTAGTGTTTTGAAAAAAGGGAGTTGTTTGTCTGCTCCCCGTGATAGGAACCGACTTAATGCTGCGAGCTTTCCATTCAAGCTTTGAACCTCCTTGATAGTTTTCGGGGGAGAGAGCTGCGACAGTTTATCGACTTTCGAGGGGTTCGCCTGAATCCCCTTATTAGTGATGTAGTAGTCCAAAAACTTTCCTTCTTCGACACCAAGGGAGCACTTTTTGGGATTAAGCTTCATACCAATTGACCGGAGGGTGTTGAAAGTTTCTTGAATATCTCCGAGTAGGTCTCCTCCAGATCTGCTTTTGATTACCATGTCATCCACGTAGGCCTCTAGGTTGCGTCCTATCTGCTTGTGGAAAACTTTGTCGACTAGACGCTGGTAGGTTGCCCCTGCATTTTTTAGGCCGAAGGGCATTTTCTTGTAACAAAACGTTCCTTTGCTGGTGTAGAATGCGGTCTTATCTTCGTCTTCTTCTGCCATTTGTATTTGATGGTAACCTTTGTAAGCGTCCAAGAAGCATTTAAGCTTATAGCTTGCTAACAATTCGACCTTCCAGTCAATCTCGGGTAAAGGATAGCAGTCTTTTGGACAGGCTTTATTAATATTAGTAAAGTCAACACACATTCTCCACCCTCCATCACTTTTCTTTACCATTACCGGTTTGCGACCCATACAGGGTATATGGACCTTCGTATAATGCCGGCTTTTAGTAGCTCGTCAACCTCTTTGCAGGCAGCTGCATCTCTATCTGCGGACAGGCTTCGTTTCTTTTGGTGAAGGGGGGAAACATGATTTCTTTCGTTAAGTCTATGCTCTGTGACAAAATCTTCTCCATTCACGGAAATAACTCGAGGCACCCCCGTCATATCAGAATATTCCCAAGCGAATACATCAAGGTTTTGTTGTAACAGTTTTTTAAGCTTCCTCTTGATCTCCTCCGGGAGCTGTTTCCCGATGGTGACGGATTGATCCTCGAATGCGGGATTGATAACTATCTGTTTGCCGTATTCAGAGGATTCTGCAGGTTTAAGAGGTCCTTCAGCGATTTCCTTGGATTTCTTTACTCCATGGATCTGTTTTGATGCTTGGAATTCGGATCGAATGGTACCTACTCCGGTAGGGGCCTGGTATTTAACGAGGGAGTGGATGGTGGAGACTATCATCTCCATCCGTCGCATTGCCGGTCTACCCAAGAGGATATTATATGGAGACGGAGATCTCACCACTATGAAATCCAGGGTTTCGGTCCGTTCGTATGGGGAAGTTCCAATGGTGACATCTAGATCTATTTCTCCTAGAGGGTTCACCCGTTCACCAGCAAACCCAATCAACGGCGTTCTAGGCAATGTCATGCGGACCTTAATAGCTTGAGGAAGTTGGAGGAAACAATGCTCGTAAATAATGTCGCATTCGCTGCCACCATCAATGTAGGCCCGATGTACCTTCGTGTTGAAGATCATGACCGGGATCACAACTGGGTCTTTTGCGGCAGTTCTTTTAGTAGGGGGAAATACACGCTTCTCATTGAAAAGGAGTATTGGTCTGGGTTTTTTCTCTTTGTTAGTGAGTTGGAGTTTGGGTTTTTTTCTGAGGTGTTGTGTTGTCGATCAGCTATCTGGTGAACGAGTTCAGTGAATCTTTCTTTGTGGTGAAGTTGGTGGGTTTTTTTACGAAAACAGTTTCGAAGGTCCCACGGATGGCGCCAATTGATTGAACACCAAACCGCATCCACGTTTTAGGGCTTAGATAATGGACAATTGTTGTCTATGAGATTTATTGGCGATTCCCCGTAGGTAAGAAACTCCTTTTACGCCAAGAGTGTTGAAGAGGTTGTATTGTTTTTCGGTTATGATGAGGGTAATCATGATGCCGAATTAAGAGAGGGTTTATCCCTTTTTATAGGTAATCCTATTTAAGGATATATCCTATATTTTCTTAAGCATATCTAGATAATAGTTTATCTTGATTTAGTTACTTAAGATATATTCTATACTGATTGCGTTTCCTTTATTTGCGGGATATGTATCTCGGTATTTTTGGAAAAGTATTTATTATCCTTTTACTAATGAGTAATCTTTATATATGAATATCTTCGTATGAACGGAGGGATATATCACCAGCATCCCTTGGAGAGCGAGAGGGATGCACTCCCCCACACTTCCGCATAAAACAGAAACCCAAAAATGCAAATAAGTCCAAAAATCTAAATTTGAATGGCAGCTTTAAATACAAGAATTTTTTTTTAAAAAAAAATAATAATAATCAGGTACAATATGGACCACCATATGATACAATACACCATCACCCACTTTATTATTAACTTCATCACTTCACCTTCATTTTCCCCCTTTTTCCCCTCAAACCTTCACTTTTATTTTTACCTTTTCTCCTATCACATTTTTCACACACACTTTCTATCTTTATATCTATATCTTATATCATATACATATAAGTATCTATATTCACCACTGTAATTTTTTCAAAAATTACAAATGATATAAAAACTAAAAACCCATTACCCCCATGGACTCACAGGTTTGGTTTCCATTTTCCCTACATTTTTACGGTTTTATTTTATTTTACTATTGTTTATACTCGAAACGGCCACGTTTTGTTCAGTTTTTTTTAGAATTTTTTTTTAATAGAGTAACAGGCGTCACAATATATATACACTCATTACGACGTCGTTTTACTGATTTTTTTTATTAGGGTAAACGGAGTCTGTACGGCGGAACTAAAAACAGTCGTACGACGTCGTTTTATGTCTTGAATAGGAAACCTACTTTTTGACTTTAATATATATGTACTTTTATTTTATTTATTCTTTTTATATATTTTTTCTTATTTTTGGGGGGTTTTATTTGAATTTTTAAATTTTGAATTTTAAAAATTTTCAGAATAAATAGGAGAAAGAAGTTGAAGGTTATGTATACGGAATTACGGATTATTATAGATATAGATAATAGCTAATTATATAATTTATTTTATTTTTAAATTGTCCTTAAAAGATTCTCTTTTGACAAAAAAAAATAAAAATATTAATTCGGTTTGTCATTTGTTTTAAGGGTTTATTGCATAGAATATATTTTGTATTTGTACATTTTTGGTCTGATTAATTTAGATTTTTTTTTTTTTTTTTTGCCCTTTAAGTGATTATAAGATTTTTTTTATGTAAAATTTTATTATTTTAAAAAACGATAATAATAGTTATTATTATTATTATTATAAGTTAAATTTATCAACAAAATGTTTGCTTTATGTATAATGTATATGTTATTTAAGTAGAATTGTTTTCAAAAGATTTTATTCGCACATGATACTTGTGTATGCTTTCTATGCTTGGTATAATCGCCCGTATGTTTTATGTTTTGTGTTTTTATGTTCCATGTTTATGTGTCTATGTTCAAAAAAAAAAAATGGATTGTATTTTATTCTTGTAATATGCTCATGGTATTTATAGTCACTTACCACGCACGTTCACTCTCACTTTATGGCCGGAGGTCCTTCTTGTAGCAGTCTCTCTACCCTTGTGGTAGAGGTAAGATTGTCTACATTTCACCTCCCCCATACCACGCTTATGCCGGGATTGGGTACAATTGTTGTTGTTTTCAAAAGATTTTAAGACTTGGAATAAACAAAAATAAAATCTTTTAACGACGTATTCCGACAAGGGTATTTGGAATTGTGTTTTGGAGATGATATATAATTATTGCGTTTGCATTATACAAGTAATAAAAAAAGGTGTTTGACAGAATCTGATTTTGAGAGAAAACACAGTTATGAAAAAGCAGGTTGGACATGCTTTGTCAAAATGCAAATGCAAAATCTATTTTGAAAACGTAATTCCAAACACCCTCTAAATAGCCGTATGGCTCCTAGACGTAAACCCTCTTCTAATGTTAGAAGGGCTATTTTTGTTAAATATTTTGGTAAAAACATAAAAGGATATATATGTTGTGATAGTGCCACGTAATAGATACTCTAAATTCCAAATATTTGTATTTTATCTACTTGTTATTTTCAAAGATATATTTACCTTATCGACAAAAACAATTAACCCTAATTAAATTAAATGCCAGTTTATAACTTACCTTAATACTTACAAGATAAACATCAAGAAAAAACATATAAAATCCGTATGTTTTTTTTGACCTTTTTGTTCTCTATTTAAGAATCATAGATGGTTTGTGTTACATACATTTCACAAGACTTATGTATTAAGAAAACATTGAATGCTGTATATATAGAGTTTTTTATTTTCAGTATTAATATAATATAAAAGTTGGTTTGTTTTTCAGGAAAATAATAATAATAAGAGAATGTGTGGTGCTGGTGATTATAGTAGTGAGTTTTATGATGATGATTGTTTTGGTGATATACCTAATAATATCTTGGATTGTGCTGTGGAGAGTTTGGAAGGGGATGGTCTTAGTGAAGATTGGGCGAACCTACTTGGTCCTATCCCGTCTGATCTCTTCCCAGAGATGCTGCCGCTAGTTGGTGGTGTTGGTGGCGCCTCTGCGGATATGCTTGGTGGTAGTGTAAGTTATTTCTCTGGCTATATACATTGATTGTTGGAGATGGTTTTTATGTGTTATTGTTTTTTGTTTTTTTACATTAGTACATAGTTGTTGAAAGGTTTTCGACCTTTGCTTCTTAATCAACCCGAAAGATAAATATGTTTGGATGGTATAGAGATTTTGACAGACTAAAAAAATTAGTAAAGTACTAAAAGCAGTTTAGTGCATGCTCATACTCTTGTGAAAAGCACTGCCTGCATTATGTGCATCACATTTTCAGTTCTTTCGGGGTTTATCATTCGTGCCTTGAACTGTTGACCGTGATTAATGGGAAACACAAAAGCGACACTTGATCTTTTTGTTTAAAAAAATAGGAGATGAGAGTTGAGGAAATTTTCAAGTTCCACATTAGGCCTAGAATCGAAACTATATATTGGCAAGTAGAAGCATTCGATTGTCTTTTCCTAAATATGTGCAGATGTTATGTACACAATATATATGTATCGTGTTGTATATATCAGTTATATATCAATAATAGTCAAACATGTTGTATATTATCTTCTTTTCTATGCTAGATGGCCACTTAGTTCTTGTACTTACATATTTTTGTTGGGCGTGTTTTCTCCTCAGAAACCGGAGACTTATGAACCAAAATGTCAGGCTGATCTTTTCAAGGAAGCATTCAAATCTCAACTAAAACCACCGACCTTTTCAAAAGGAACAAATCCATACCTATATCCAAGATTCTTTGAGGCACCGAGCCCCGATTCAGTCCTTGAACGTCGCAGCTCCAGCTCAACCGGGAAAACAGATACGGCCATCTCGATAGGAACACAACTATCTTTTCCCGCAAGGACTCGAACAAAGCGATTACGGTCAGGGTCAACCATCAATCCATGGTCAAGGTCATTACTACTGACACCTCTTCCAAAGGTGAAGAAAAAGAGACGAATTTTATCTCAACAATCTGTCGACATGAATAAGAAATGCAGCCATTGTCAGATAACCAAAACTCCACAGTGGAGAGAAGGTCCAATGGGGCCCAAAACACTCTGTAATGCTTGTGGGGTCCGCTACAGATCTGGCAGGCTGTTTCCAGAATACCGTCCGGCTGCTAGTCCGACGTTTATACCGTCACTGCACTCAAACTCTCACAGGAAGGTGATAGAGATGAGACAGAAGGGGGCAGGTATCAATGATATTTATGTCGTGAAAAAACCTTGGAGTTCAAACTTAGCACCTACTAGACTTAGTTCATGAGTAGTTATTAGTCTGATCTTGTGTAAGACTTAGAATTTTAGAATATTTCTATTATATTATCGCAGCAATTTTTTTGTTCAATCTTGGTTTTGATTTGATTGTTCAAAATTTTGACGATGACCCAGTGATGGGTTTAAGTTCTTTCAAGTGATGTTGAATGTGCTTCAGTTAGGATAGTGCTAATGTTTTGGGAGTAAATAAGCAAGTGAAACTAATGGTTTGGTTATTTCTTGATTCTATTTGCAACGAACCTTGTTTTTTTTTTCTTTTCAATTTTGTTTCTTCATCCATGGATTTGAAGAATGGATGCGACACTTCCATAAGATCTGCCCCAAGACGCGGCCCAAAAATGCCAACAGACACCTGTTGTCGTTTGCGTAATGCCATCTTCCTCTTGACTTTTGCATTAGTATTTTTTTTGGGTCAGAATATATAAGATGTATACTGTAATTCAAATGAGAAAGGAAATATTTTTGTACTTTCATCAACACTTTCTTGTCTAACTTGACCTTAAGCCGGAGTATCGAATATCAGATTTTGGTCATAATAAGTTCTTAGACAAATGTATATGATTTGGACAGGCCTCTCCATATATGCAATGGATTGGGCACGATGTGAAGTAACATCAGAAGGCTTTAAATTGTTAAGGTCATCTCTTGGCCTCTTGGGGGTTGGCAAGAGGGCATGTTATGTATTTCTTCTCTTATTGCTTCTCAAACTAAACTCTTCGGTACCATAAGGAATGAGCCTTCCTCATCTCCAAACGAGTATATACAGTTGGTCAATCGACTTAGAATCAAGCTGCTATTTAGCCCTGTGCACATGCTGTTACATAAGTTATCTGTTTTGCCATCTGATTCACATTATTATATCTGCAGTGCTGCACGTCTATGTATAGCAATATGTATACAAGAACTACTCGAAATACACCATGTATACTGACTTGCCAAGACCTTTCAACAAGGATAACCCGATATCACCCACCATGAACTCATACATAACCCATGATTGCTCCGAAAACCAATTTCCCAACATACAACTTTGAAGTACATAACTCAATTGCCATTCAATTTATGGACTAACACTTCATTAACTAAGCATTTGCTAAGTATTTGGTGAATCAAAGTAAAGTAATTTTCTGAAGTATGATTACATAAAGTCATAAACTATAATTTGCCCAGGAAAACCCTTTTGTTTAACACATGCTGCAACCAAAAGACTGCAATAGCGAAACGCTCTTAGACCATCTCCAATGTATGAACCAAAATACCAAATTTGATGTTTTGGTGTAAAAGATCCATCTCCAACCAAGTTAACAAATTTGGTGTAATTTTTTAGTGCAACACTACATATTTAGGCATTTTACACCAAATTTGGTACAACACCAAATTTTAGTACCTTCGATTTCAATCATTTTACACATTATCTTGTTTTAATTTTAAATTTTAGCTATGTATTGATTAAATCATATAAAGGTGTATACGTTTGACTAAAAGCCAAATTTAATGTAAAAAATTCTCATTTTACATCAAATTTGGTACACTATTTGTTGTCATCCAAAATCCATTAATCTATACTAAATTATAAAACTTATATAGGTATTTGTCTTGATTTTTGAATTTTTAAAACCAAGAATTTTACTATATTAGTCATGTATCTTTCGATTTATATATTTATTTTATTTCTATGTCTATTTTACCAAATCATTTATATCTTCAAATATTCCACCAACAAATAAAAACACAAATTTTACATACCCGTAACAACCCAAAGCCGGCGATTGGCGAAATCGGCCACCATCACCCCTTAGACGCATGTACATTGATGAATTTTATTTTTAAATTATTAAATTTGATTAACGCCAAATTTTATTTATTTATTTTTAGAACCCACCACCACTCATCGTCCAAGTAGATTCTATTGTTAATTAATATACCTAAAATTAATCCTTATCTGCAGCACTTCAATTGTTTCTTAGGACACATGAAATCCACTAATTCTCTTTTATCATCTCATTTATTTAACTTTGTCATGTGTAGTGATCTTCTTGTTAAAAGGATTTTTAGAAGGTTATTTTAGGAAGATATATCATCACTCTTCTTGTATATATGTTGTTCAACTCATTTGTTGAGGAAATTGCAGCAACTAAAAAGGGGTTCGGCATTTTCAATCTTACGATATTGAATAACAACGTAAACCCAAATGAGACAACTATTACTGTTATTTCAAGATTAGCTGCTGCTAAAAATGATGCTGATGATTTATGTTCAAACTTGGTTACAAGTATCTTATCTTACTATACTTATAAGTGAGGATAAGTAAGAATTGGGTGTCATTCATAGAAGTTATCCACATCATCATCCTATGGGTTAATTAGATTTATTCACAAATTGATGACAGATAAAAAAAAAGGTAAATCAGAGGGAACCCCTTGATCCTCGGTACCGCATTGGTACCAACATGCATATGCCACACAACACATGTTTCAGTAAAACACTTCCACCCAATCGTTTTGAAACATTCGCTTCCATCTCGACATCGTGTAGTTCTTGTTCAATGTCTAGTTCATCTTCAAGACTTGATTTGTCTTGTATACGTTCGATCGCATCTAAGTGATCCTCCAAGCAAATACACATCTTCAATGATGCCGGTGTGAGTCTTGTTCTTTGTATAGTTAGTACCCTCCCATTAAGAAAAAACGGATTCCGAAGCTACCGTAGAAGCATGTGCACTTAGTAAATCTCGGGCCATGGTGGCTAGATCGGGAAATTGAGATTCCTTTCCTTTCCACCAGCCAAAATATCAAATGAAGCGAAATCATCGGGTCCCATAGTGGCCAAAAAATCGGGTCCCGTATATCTCCCAAATTTGTCACTTGATCCCTCGCCATCACTCCTAGCCCCTTTAGTGTTTTCACTTCTTAAAGTATTATATAAGTTAAGAATTGGATTTGAGCTTTCATAAGTAAAACACAATGACGAAGCCAAAGTTGAACCAACATTTGTTGCACCATGTTTAGAAAAATAATATTGAAATAACTCTTTAAAACATTTGTTAAACTCGTTGTTTGCTTTTGCCACATGCATCGGGTCTTCGAGATGCATATCCAAATCAAAACTTATTTATTCGATAACTAGTTCCGTCTCGCTAATGTTTAAACATGGGTTCAATGTTGCGGCACAAGCAATGGTCGGTGGTATTTCCTTAATATATTTAGCTATTTTTTTCATATAAATCACTCTTCCATACAAATTCGCTTATTTTTTTTCACACGTTAAAAAAACTTTATTAAGTACCAAATGAATCGTGTGATAATAAACACCCGATAATAAAGTTGTTGAGTCTTTAAAATTTTTGAGGAAATCAGTTATTTGTTGAATAATATCCCAATTTTGGACCGAAAATGGTTGAACCTTACCCTTATTCGCAAACAAATCATGAAAAACTTGTAAAGTATCTTTTTGGTGTAAACCACACGTAAACATTTTATAAGTTGAATACCATCTTGTAGGAACGTCCCAATTAGGGGTTAAAAACAAATTATCTGTTTCCTTACACTATTTCATATATTGTTTGTATCTACCCTTACCCGACATGAACACATCTTGTAACATTCTTTTAAATTCGGTTTTGGCGTAATTTACCTCCCACACCGCTAACTCATCTTGCACAACCAAGTTAGTTATGTGTGCAACACATCGACCATGGTAAAAAGCACCCCTCAAAGGCGGATTGTATTTTAGTATTTGTTTTTGTACGACACTAGTATTGTTACTCACGTTATCAAATGATATTGAAAAAGCTTTTTCTTGTAGTTACTTATTTATTACATCTCGCAACATAATAAATAAGTTTTGAACCGTGTGAGGATATTCAAAGTTTTCAAAAGCAATCGTACGCTTCATTATTTGCCACGTTTCGGGAAAGGTAAAGTCAATAACAATACCATCATATATCGATGAAAAGGTAAAGTCAATAACAACAACAATGCATGGTCTCTAATAATCAAAACACTAGGGCTCAATTTACTAAACATTCTTTCTAACCAAAAACCCCCAATTTGATTGAAAAGAACCTTAAAATCATAAATAGCAATAGGAAATAATTTTACCTTAGAAATTTATCAACAATGTAAAAGGTGAAATCACCACAAAATCCCCCCTTTTCTTCTTGTGTGTGCCGACCCACACACCACAAATTTCTCAAATTGATATTACTAGAAATGATGGAGGTTGAAATCTTGTATTAACTATGAGATTGTTTGATTTAAATAATAACAAGAGTATTATCAAGATTTGAAGGAATGGATTAAGAAAAGGAAGAAGAAAGTTGGTTGAGAATAACGGAATTATGATTCACGAGTTGGCACTCCACCAAAATGCCACGGCATTTTTAAATATAAAGGGGTATTATACCCACTATCCACTAAGGTTTCAATTAATTTAATTCCATATCTTAAATTTAAATACTAGAAAATTATTTTAAAGACAAAACTACAATTATAGATATTTTATTACCTTTAAAATCTTGGTGTGTTACACAAATTGTGCAAACTCTTGACGACACCGCTCCGCCGAATATGCAAAAATACTCCCGTCTTATGACATCGATGATTGACCCGATTATGGAACGGATAGTAGTCTCTCACAATATTTTTCCGTATGCAACCTTAACGTTGTGTTGGAATCGGGTTTTAAAAATTTCCCACAATTTTACAATGCGCCAATTTCGAATGATCTTCCAACTCTACCAAATCGAAGTGGCACCAAACCGCTGGGTTTCGAGTTGTAGTTAACACTCGAATAATCGTTGGTGCATTCGAATAACCATACCAGTGAAAACGAAAGAACTCTGAGTTGCCATTTTTTGAGCGTAAATTACTAATATTTAGAGTGTTTGGAGAGTGTTTCAATGTTGTGACTAAACCAAACTCAAAATACCTATTTATACTAAGTTTAGGAAGTGAAAACGATATAAAACAAAAAAAAAACAGCTATAAAACAACTATTTTTATGTTTAAACAGCTATTTTTTTGCACAGTTAAAAAAAAACTGGTTTCTACCCGGTTTTTCAAACCGGTTATCCAAACCTGTTCCGGCTAAACCGGTCTCTACCCGGTTCTAACATTCGGGAGGCCTAACCAGGTTCAAACCGCCAGTTTTGGTCAAACCCAGTTTTGGCCGGTTACGGTTTCGGTTTTTTTCGTACACGACTACATGTTAAACTCACAAAAGCCCATTTGGGGACGAGGAACGGAATGAAACAGAGAACATTTAAGCTGAAGAAGACGAATGACTAAAAATGGCGAAAGTACAAAGTGTTACAAAGGAAGGAATCAAACCTCTCCATAATCTGTATTAACATAATTAGAAACAAAACTCTGAACATAAATACAAAGTAATAATCAAGGAGTCAAACATTTGAGATTAACCTACACAACTATGTCCATTTTTCAACAAAACTATGCTTTACTGTACACGTCACTTTAATACATATAACCCCACCCCGTATTTAATTTTATTCCGAAACCACAATCTCTTGATCAACTCTCCAATAATTACTGTCATTGAACTCTTTCGCCTCATCGTTATTCTCTTTTTCACCTCCACTAGGTGTAACTTTTCTTTTTAGTGCCCCTGCTTCCCCAACGATGCCCTCTTTAAGAGCTTTATCCATGGCCTTTTCAGCCCCATCTGACTCCACCCCTACAAACTCCACATCTTCTTCAAACAATGAACGCACTGCGCCATCTTTTTGGTTCGAATCAGATGATCCAACCAACCCTTCACTTGACGTGCCATTGGGTAGAGATGGTGAACCAGGGCTGACTGAGAGACCAACTCCAGCTGGTGCTTCAAGCTCGCTAGGAATGTCAATATTGGGGGTATTACTGTCATCTTCAAAAGGGTTTACTCCTGACGCCCTAATGGGCTCACCCCATTCTACCCATTCGGGCATGGGCCGATCTGCAAACAAGTCTTCATTATCTGTTGACTCCAATCTGAAAAAATCAGTATCAGATACGTTGGTTATTTCGCCATCGCCCATTTTCGTGTCTCCACCACTACTTGCTACATAGTCTTCACTGAATGGATTTGGGCTTCGATTGGTGTTAGCACTGAAGGTTTTGCTATCGAGAAATCCTTCATCTACACCAACCACCAAATCATCATCAATACTGGTCGTAACACCAGTAGAAGATTCGCTCAGGTTGATCTCATCCATCATTTCAAAAGGTGAGGCTGTGGTCATAGGTGCATCACCCATTTTATCGTCTTGGAAAGCAAACCAATTTGAATTTGTGAACAAACTGCTGCACAAAACAAATAAATGCCAAACTTTAACCTTACACATTTCATTTTTGTAATGCACTTTAGAGAAACCCATTACTATATATAATGTCAATGTTTTGACCATTAACCCCAACAATTTTGTGACTTCCCAGTTTAATCCCCCTAAATTCAATTAATATCTATTTTAAACCCTAAATTATTTTAGTTTTCATTTTTAATTCTGAACTTATATCTAATTTCATTATTCTCACTGTCTTTATGACAGATACAAAAATACAACCGCATAGCTAAGCGCGGATACAAATACCTAGTAATGATTATATATTCATTTCCAGAAGCTTACCTGCCTTGGTCATCACCCAGCCTCAGGGATGATATGACAACTTCAGCAGATTCGTCATCAAAGTAATTTTCCTGCATCTCAAAATTCAGTTGCAGATTTCAGTATCACAACAAATGCAGTGGCAAAACAAGCAACCCATGTTGCCAAATCAATGTAACAATCACCCCTAAATTATTACATAAATAAACTCATAATAAAATCACCTCATCACCTCGACCAAGATTTGCATGTCCCTGCAATCAGAATAAGGAGTGCCACAGGCCCATAAGTATCGCATAAAAATTCACTACAGATTACGCACTTGATTGAACACATATAAGAGAGGACCATCAACATACCTCTTCGCCTTCCTCATTACTATCATACACGTTGTATCTAAATGCCTGGCTTAGATTATTTGCTAGAGCAGCAACATCATAATCTCTGTCATGATGAAGGTCATCTTCATCACTATCTCTATTCCTATCATGTAGTGAAGTTGGTCGACTGAAAAGACAGAAAAGAGATTAGAAACATGAAATTAACATCTAAGACTTTAGTCAAACTTTAATAAACAAAAATGAAAGACATGAAAGCCAAGAATCTAAAGTATAAACTTCATGTATTATGGACACCAACAAAAAAAGACGAAAAAATATACTTTCCTCGATATAGTTTTATGAGCACATTAAATATAGTAATAGCAAAAGCAAAATCAGGCTTAAGCTTGTTTATTTTAAAGAAATATTCTGTGCATATAATAAGAAAAAATAATATAGATGTCAGCAGTGTAGAGCATTAAACATACCCACAAGCCCATCGGTACACGTTTTCAACCATATTCCGCTCCTGTAGAGTTGTAGCCTGCCATCCATTCCATTCACCACTTTCCTGGATCACAAGAACAAATTTTTAATTAGAAGCAAGCCTGAGAACATAAAACCTATTTTTAGCAAGAGCAAAAAAAAAACTATAAAGCCTACATTTAACATCAAGCAATCAAAAGATTCCCTTTAGCTCATATAAAATAACAATATGGATCTCCAATTATCAACTGTGACTACCGACTAATTTTATGCATGATTCGTGCATGCAGAAAGTTATATAGCAATCATGTTTCCAACAGTTCCTGATTCATATATATCAGATTCTCTTCCATCCGTCTTTTCATAATTATAGCATACCTGAATATGTGTCTGAATGCGACTATCAGTGTTTGCCAACTGCATGATTTTATTGGAAATGCGGGTGATATGTCCGAGGTTCCCAAGTCGTAGTGCAGTCCTTCCAGACGCCGGCAATGTAGGCTGCATAAATAACAGCAACCATTACAAATAAATAAAAATCATTTTGTGCCTTACCATTTAAAGAACTATGAGATAAAACCCAAAGAAGAATCCAAACTTTATTTTCTAAGCCCAACTGAAAGACAAATGGCATCATAAGATACTAAATAGTAAAAATGAATCACTCATATATAAAAAATAACATATTAGGAGTTGATGTTTGATCCTTATAAGAATACCTGTTTCTGAATAAAAACTTGCTCATCTAAAGGTTGCAGAATGGCTCTGAAGGTATTAAAATATTATTCTAATGTTTAACTATCATATCAAATTTTCAGATAACTTTGTAGAGTTATACATCACTTACAAACTAACAAAACTTCTTAAAATAGTAATACTTAACCATTAACCAACTAGAACATTTATGCAATTAGCAATTTTCTTATTATAAGTTTATTTAATCTCTGAGAAAACATACAAATAAGCGTTAATGTACGGATGTGAAGCAAAGACGTGTGTGTGTGTGTGTGTGAGAGAGAGAGAGAGAGAGAGAGATGCAGAGAGGTGAGGAATACTAAACAAAAATGCCTTCTCGAGTCGAGTAAAAACTAAAAACAAAAGCAAACTTATGTTTGATGTTTCAGCTCTTTTAGTCCCTAAAATTTATATAAGAAAATGTTGAGCCTTTGACAATATATCACTGTAAAGTGCAGCTCAAAAACTGAGATTACTAATTAAAAACATGACTGAAAATGAAAATTAAGACTTGACAGAATGCACTAAAACTCCTATGATGTCTAGTAAACTCCATTTTTGGTTCAAAATAGGTAGCTTTAAATTCAAAACTGAATGTGAGCAACTTTCCCCCCATCAAAGTAAACTATATAACTATGATATTTTGAAGATGCATTAAACCAGCTTACATAATCGGCCTCGTGTTGCGAGTAATTAATTTTTTTACTCAAAAAGTGGATCCATCACAAAAGGTACGACTAGTCACCTGATTAACTTCTCCAGAAAGGAAGGGATTATTATCTGTTTGAAGAATCTTGGTCAGCAAACCACATCCTTGAAACAGATGATCAATGATGGTATTGTTTGTGCTTTCAAGACATGAGTATATTATGCTCTCAATGTGATGATGCAATGCATTATTATATGGGTACCTGCATCAGTTAACAGTTTAGGCTATTATAATAAGCACCAAATAAAAAAAATTCTAATTAATTCCACCATGGTTGACGATTTGGCATTTAACCAACACAAGTACATAACTATCCATGTGCATTTTCAGAACATGAAATCAGTTGTATTAGTGGTCTCTTACTCAAAGAAAAGATCAAGAACTCGTTGTATAGTTCCGGAGCTAATTAATTCCTTCTCTGCAATTTCATTCCCAGTCTTCAGTAAAACTGCAATAAACTCCACAATCTGCAATATGATGATATCACCATACATTAGGATTGACTAATCAAATAATAGTTGTACAGATTAACATAACAAGGGGAAGTGGTTTTCTACTTCATCATAAGGTAGAGGTGGCAATTTCGACCATTTTCCTTGGGAATGTGTCAATTTAGTCTATGTTTTATCTTTAACGGGTAAAACATATAAAAAAAATACTAAAAGTTGAGTTAAAGTCAAAAGTTACCAATTTGTAGTTTCAATGCGCAGAACCTACTTGACTAATTCTATTCTCAAATAATATAATGATTGAAATAATGATACAATATAATCTTTGTAATCATGTTTAACACACTAAACGCTAATAAAAATTTATATCTTTGGACAAAATGTGTTCCAAATCACTGTACAAAAATTACCTGATTTGAGTAGGTTACCCAACCCGCCCAAGAACACCCTCCCTTTTTGCCACCTCTAGCAAACGGAGGAGGTTCACCATGTTTAGGTTACCCGGGGACGGCAAGTTTTTGACTCATGTATGCAGCCTAACTGGGGCATTCCCGTGAACGTTTCCAGATCCTTTCACTGCCCCTGCCCCCTGGTGAGGTTCAAACCTGAGACCTCTTATGAGGATTTCGGGACACCTGACTAGTAGACCACCTTGGTGTTGGTTTTTGCCACCTCTAGTATTTAGTTTAATTTTATCTTTGTTAATTGTTACAGGTATAATGGTTCAAAACACTAGACGATTCATGTATCAACCTTTTATTTGGTAAACTAACCTTTAGACATAACTAGGTCAACTAACCTTTAGACGATGCTTCCCTAGAGGCGGCTTCAACTGCCCATATGTAGTAGGCAAGATTTTGTCATCTAGTGACACATTTAATAACATCAACAAGTCACCTGAAACATTCAACAGGTTATCAAACATTACACTATGTTAGGTACTCAAGGAACACAATGTTTTGAGCACCAATTTATATCCAGAATTTAACTTCTTCTATTAACGTACATGCAAGAATAGGTTAAAAGAGATGTGCATCAACTTTTTTAGCGCTTTTAATACATATATCGCCTATAATACAGACAGTTCAAATTCATGGGTATTGGGTAATTTTGTAAAAGTGGTATAATCAAAATGTGTGATTCCAAGCGCAATAGTATTTGGAAAATTGTGCATCGAAGCAGAAAAGTGGACTAGCAACATTTGAACAACAAAAATTTCCTGTTAAAGAAAAAGAAAATACAGAAATATAATTTTCAACCTGTCAAAGAAAAAAGAAGATACAAAAATATAATTTTCTCCATGCCAGACATAGCCTTCCAGCTAAAATTTATGCCTTGTTACCTCAACTGGTATTCCTAAATAAAAAGGATTTAATACTTATTTACCACAGAATAGAACATATACAATTCAAAAAACATTTTAATGTGATCATGGAAGTTTTGGGGATCTATGGGTTCTGAATATTGAACTCGAAACAGTAGTGTTCACATTCTTACTGACTTCATCCTTTTCAATTCTACAGCACTGAAGATAAATTATTATAATTATAATATAACAAGGCACATGGCCATTACCTACAGTGAGTATGTGTGTAATGCTACTGTAGCAAGCTACTGTAGCAAGCTACTGTAGCAATGCATTGTAGCGTGTTTTTTTCTTTCAGTAGGTCCCACCAGCTTTTTCTCTCCTTTAGGTTTTTTGGTTTCCGGTTTTTTTTTATGGTTTTGAACTTTGTTTTTTCCCAAAACTTTTAATGGTTTTAGCCTTCAAGATTATTGGTATATTGTTTAGTCATTTGTTCATTGTGGTTTTGTCGTAACTATTGATTTTTTCTTAAACTTTTAATGGTTTAGCTTTCAATATTTATGGTATATTGTTTAGCCATTTGTTCATTGTGATCTGGTCGTAACTATTGACATGTTAAAGTTCATAGCCCCAGTTGTAACTGATATTTAATATTATTTAATAAGGTAATATTTTAGATAAATAGTTAAATGAAGATATATTGGTACTTTACTTTGTATTTTTTTTAATGGTTTATACTTTTTCATTCTTAGTTTCGATAGGTTACTTTTATTCCTACATTAATAGTGTTAAATATGATGATTTTATTAGATTTTCACTTCCGGCGCGAAGCGCGGAGATATTTTACTAGTTCAAAATAAAGATGTTGATAATTGAATACTGTTGAATATTGTAACATGACACTATGACAGCAACTTGAAATTAAAATGATATTACAAACTACTGGTGACTGCAACTTAAAACTAAAATGGCATGCAAACTACTGGCATTGTAAATACAAGACTCACCAAGTTTGGGTAGCATTGCCCCTACAGTCTCTTGGTTGACTTGCACTGGTGACTCGTACATATGCTGACCTCGAAAAGAATAGAAAGGAGGTGAAGGAACCGATCTTTTTGGATCCAGCAAAGATATACACACAGACAATGAGCTGACAAGTCCGGATTTTGAATGTGAATCATCCAACAAGTGGCCAAAAATTCTTGAAACAAAACTGAGAAAAAGGAAAACCATAAAGAATATCACGTACTTGAAGGAGTAAACAAACAGAGATTTCCGTATATGAGACTATACAAACCTTGGGGTAGATAACTTAGAGGCAAGAGAAGATGACACATTTCTAGTTATTGCACATAAAGTTTCTGCTGCATTAGCATGTACTTCAGGAGAACTCTGAAGCAATTCAGAGAAGAAGAGAGTTATTATTAGAGTAACTGTAGCAATTAATGAAATCAGATGAAATATAAGTGACCAACTTCTGTACCCTCTAAGCTTCAGTGTTTGCTGTAAATGCAATCGAACTGGTTGAGGTCACTAGTAAAAGTACTCTAACATGCTATGGCAACTAGAGATTACAATGAGAGCTATCCATTATTTGAACTAGTGGATGCCAACATTAAAGCTAGTGAACTGCTTCAAGCAACCAGTAAAATATGGAGTACACATGACACCAACAGTTACCCTTGGAACTATCCAGCACTTGAACTAATGAATACCAGGTCTAAAACCAATGTAATAGACTAATAGGTCCTATCTTAGGCAGTCAAAATCATATAGTGTACACATTTGCATCTAAGTCATAGTATACCCACATAGCTTTCAGATTCTTGCATTTATACCCAACATTAATATATATATATATATATATAAATATGAAGTTGTACTCACAGATGGACTCAATTTATCCACAATCATCTCCAACAGGTTACTATCTGTTAACCATTGCATGACATCGACAGAATCAGGGTACATGTGATCATCAGCTCCAACAAGCCTTACCAAAATCTGTAATAAGAAGAAAGACAAGAATTTTCAATTATTCAACAGCAGTCATCATAAAGATAAAGGTCAAAGTAAAATAACTAATAATAACTTGAGCGCAGCCTGTATAGGGGGCTTACTAACCTCCATGATTGATGTAACTCCAATTAAATCAACCAGCTGTTGAAAAATATATTGATGTACCTGTTGACGTATAGAACACACAAAATTAACAGCATTAAAAACGGAAGAAAACCAAAGTAAACTGTTTGACAGTTCTAAAGACCAAGAAAGCAAACAAATTGGCAAGAATCATTTAGTCAACTACTTTCAATGCATTTAAATCTAAAATGTAACTTGCTGTTAGATTGATCATAAGTAGAAGAGCAACATAACATGATCCATCATTCATATGTAAGATTTCACTACTACATCCAGAAATCAACTAGTCTCGTAGTAATGAAACTGTTCTTATCTGAGTGCTACGAATTTGGAGACATCATAAACTCAAAAGACAACCTTATGGTGTACAATAAAAAAACCTTATGTTTTATGCAAGTCATCATAATTCGCGGATTGTAATGTAACTGTGCGTATTGGTACTATAGGTTTAGAAGCTAAAAGAGTGCATTTAAAAATGGAAGTAGTGATGGAGTAATATGGTTGGGCCTTTGTAAAGAATATTAAGTGGAACAGGAATCAAAAGACAACATGTATGAAAAAAGTTTACTCACTTGAACATAATTCATAAGTGGAACAGTCTTCCGCAGCATGAGGCATATAACAACCTACAGCAACACATAAAATTTCTCAAGCAATGGCTTTAACAGATAATTGATGGGTGACAAGAATAATTCACAATGTGAAAAAGAATAACAAAAATCCACCAAATGGACTTCTTAATAACCGCTTCATATCCATATGATAAAAACTAGGGGAAACACTTGCATGTCTACCAGACTGTATATGGAACACATAGTCGTCAAGTTACATCTAGTCATCTACTTTACTCCATTTTGAACCGATGGGCAATGTTTTATTTTCAAATACAATAATAGAAATACACCAACACCGGCGGAATAGTAAACCCAACATGCTCTCTTTCTCTCCTCCTCATCCCTCCCTCCAACAGGACTTGCAATATATAATAATATACAATAATGAATATGTGACTAAAATTCACAAGCCTAAATATGCCTAAAATGGAGATCAAGACACATGGCAAGATTGGAGGTGAAGATGAAGATAGAGAAAGAGTGGAATATATGTGTCAATAGTTGAACTCATTAGCCATGTTTAGGCTTATAAATTTTAGGCTATGTATGATAATATGTGTACTCAATGCGTGAAGGATTCAGCGTTGTTAAAAAAATACCTTGCTAAAGTACCCAGCCAGCAAAGCACTATGAGAACGGGTTGGTTCCAGGAATGAGAAAAGTAAATTCATTAGCTGCAAGTTTGGGTATGGAAGAAAGAATTCATGTAAGACTGAATTTTATGGACTGTGAAGTCATGTAAAAATTAACACTAAATATAACTCAGAAATCAGAAAAATAGTAATAGGCACCTCCTCTTCTTCAACTAGAGTTTTGAAGATCACATCAATTTCACATGTAAAGATCTCACAGGCAATGAAAGGGAACCTAAAAATGTAACAGAATTTATTAGAGGGAACCAACTTTATTCCAAATATCGTATAGGACAAGAAAATCAAAAGTCAACAAGGTAATAAAATTAATGTTTTGGTATTAAAAGCTCATGTACGTGTGAAGTAATGACCAATGACCTACTTGAAAATACGTTTGCTATCAGCATCCTCCTGAGGCTCCTCTGTGATATATCGCAGTAATTGTTCAACCTGAACTCTGTCTCGCAAGCTGAAAAACAAGCACTTTATAAGTATTGAGCGCGTAGATTGCTGTCATCCTATTTGAAATCTAATTCATGACATTACAAACACCAACTATCGACGGCATCAGCTTATCTAGATGATGATGCAAGGAGATGACTCCAAATTAGAGATAGTAAGTTGAAATTCAATTACAAGTTGATGAGGCGACTATTTAAAGCTTTGCATTCTTGAATAATATCTTCCTCATCCAATAGCTCTTCCAATGTAAAACTGTCCTTGTCCAAGATAGACTCGACCTAGACATGACAAGCCATTTGTTAAACAAAAGTAGCAACACAAGGACTACGGAAGAGAACTTCTACAAGAAAATATAAGACTGCCTCAGCACACTTTCACACAATTCATAGAACCATTTGAGATCAACAATCCACGAGATAAAGAGAACAGTGACTAATGTCAATCTAACTTAATCATTTCCAATTGCGACGTTAAACTGACATTACTATTGATTACATGAATATGTGAATCTGCCATACTACTAAAACTTAATTTGAACAGCTTATTTCGCTTCGGTAAGCACGTTTGAGTATTTGAATGGAGCTAACAGCTTTATACTTATTAGCTAATTTTAAGCTGCCTTAGTAAGCTGTTCCAGGCCAGCTTATTTATTATTTAATACGACTTCTGCTTATTTGAAATAACACGATAAAAACCAATCCAAGCACTACCTCATCCATTCCATTTTGATTAAAAATAAGCTGATAAGCTTTCCCAAACACCCCTCTAATCCCGATTTTCAACTTAAAGATATCGTCTATTAACCAAATTATCCATAGTCAGGCAGCATAAAGATGCAAATCTCATAGTTTTAACTTTCAACCACCATCGATAACCACCCGAGAAATCCAAATTTAATATGTGAGCTCATTTCACCACGTATGACCTATTGTATTAGCTTAGAAAGATTAAATAAATATCCTTCCTCTATATTTCCGCATACACAGCTGAACTAAATCATTAAATACTCACTAATCATAACTAATTTAATTAATTATTAACTAATTAGATATCAATCATCAATACTTATACACACACACATATATATATACATATACATATATATACACACACATACATAGTATCAGGATCCATTACAGAACATAAAAACAGATTATTTAATATAATATTAGTAAAATTAACAAAATTGACAGTAAACTTCATAAAATCTGTATCTATATGTGTGTATATATACAGAAATCAAGAGACTTACAGGTGAAGAAGCAGAGAGAGCAGTAAGGTGCCAAAACATGATGATGGAATTATGAAAGAATAGTTTAGATCTGAAAACCCTAGATATAGATATAAATGTATGTAAAGATATATAAAGTATAGATAGATATACACAGATTGGCCGTTTGGAATTAGTAATAAGAATTATTGGAGTGAATGATAATAGGGAACAAAAACCCTAAATTTATTTATTAATTTATTATTTATTAGAAAGAAGAAAAGACAGTGAAATCGATTAATTTGAGAGAGAGGGGGGGGAGGAGAGATATATGTGATGTGAGCTCCAAATGGATTATTTTCTTTTTATTTTATTTTATTTTAATAATCGAAAATGAGACAAGACACAAGAGAAAGAGAGAGAGAGAGATGTGAGGGGGAGGGGGCCAGGTTGCAAAATGACAAAGACGTTCTTACAACACTTTTTTTTTAACAAATAGGGTTTAAAGAGAAAAAGAAAAAGTTAAATTTTTTTACTAACGCCCTTCTGTAGTAAGCTTTTTTAGAACACTCTATTCTTCTAGCCACATCAATATCATATCAGCTTTTCTCTCTCCTAGAACACCCCCTCGTACTAAGCCCTATTATTCACCCAATCCTCAAATATTTTATTATTATTATACCCACACACATATATATACCCCATAAATAACAAAAAATAAAAAATAAAACGGACCCACTTTTTTCTCTCTCTCTCTTCGTCGGATGCGTCTGAGGCCGGTTGTAGTAAGTGGGTCGACGCCACTTCGGACGCGAAAAGCATTTGGACGTTTGATACAAGCGAGCGTCGA
>JAOEHQ010009495.1:0-16717 GCA_025447715.1 Asclepias incarnata
CGTTCATTATATATCTTGTGTTGTGATATTGTTGAAGTCACGCCCCTTCGGCACGTCATATTTTGGGGGTGTGACATAGACCCACCTATAAAATAGAAAAATGCAACCACCTGTCCCCCCCCCTATCTTCTATCTTCTCTGTTCTCTATCAGTCTCTCTCTCTTATGAGTTATGAACGTCCCTTTTTCTTCTTCTTCTTTTTTTTTTTTTAATTTTTATTTTCAACCTAACTATTTCTTCACTTTTCTTCCACAATGAAAACAAAAATGCAATTCTACTATGTTGTGAAATGAAGATCCTACGTCAAGAATCATCGTGCCATCATCAAACAGATTTCACCGGAAAATACAAGATTAGGCCGGAAAATACAAGATTTGCCCAACAATGGTGATAGATCGAGATTCGTGGGAGAAGTGTTGCTATCAGTTAGTTTTGTTCGTGAAAGAAATGTGGCTGTCAGCGATGGTGTTTTAATAATCTCCGGCCACTCTAACCGCCGGTTACCGGCCGAACCGCCGGTTCCCGGTCCAACCGGCCGGCCCTATGCACGTTCGGTCCAACACCCTAAACCGGACCGTTACAGCTGCCGGGTCACGGCCCGACCGGTCCAACCGGCCGGTTCGGTCCGGTCGTGAAAACATTGGAAATAAGGGTGCCTTGGAGTGTGATGTCTAAAGAGGGGCAGACACCACCGCACGTGAGGTGTTCCCCATTTCTGACCATGACCAAGAACTCGGGAATTTTTGATAATCCAGGTTTAAGGCAGACACTATGCGAGGTTGGATTATATTGTAGGGGCTCCCTGAATCGACTTCTGGATATCATTCAATGCAAATTACAAGAATATAAATATGCAAGCTAGCCTATGACGATGTAGAAAAACAAGGACATTATGCATGCACTACTTCCACTAACTACTCCACTAACGCAGTAAGGGTGGACGGTATACACTGGTGAAGGAGCGGTGACCGGCCGGTGACCGGGTGGAACACCACCCCGACCCTTTGGTGACCGGGTGGGTGGTGAGAAAAGTGGTGACCATGCTACCCATGTCCCTCCCCACCTTGTTATTCATTTTTTGACCAAATATACATCATATAACATTTCTGTATTTTTAATTTTCATATTTATTTCATAAAAAATAAAAAGAGATGGTAGGGAGCGGTGGTGAAGCATTCCTTGTAAGTGGGTAAAAAATGGAGAAAAATAGGAAAGGTGGGGAAAGGTGGGGAGACACTCCTTCCACCCTAATAAGAAACTAAAATAACTGCAATAACAAGTAAAAGAAGACTAATTCTTGATGCCAAAATATTCGGACCACTACTCCTCAATCTAGTAGCTTTGCAGGCTTCTTCACAACCCTTTTTGGCTCGTCCATTGGGCCAACACTGAGCCATCAACATGCGTAGCTTTTTGTTTTTATATCTGCCTAACAACAAAATAAAGTGACTATATCCATTTTTAAAGAACTTTCAACCATTCTTTAGAGTTTAGACGCATGTAGTGTATTATGTATACAACTCTTATATTTTACATTTACCATGGTTAACTTTATATGGTCATGTGGGTGAGACACGTGTTGACTAACATGGATGCCAGTGGGTTTTACTTAGGTCGGGATCGGGTTGAAAATATTCAACCAAACCTGACCTGATATCAAAATCGGATTGGAAAACTTAACTGAACCCAACCCAACCCACTAACTCGAAAAAATTCATGTTTATCACAAGTCAAACATGTCAAATGAGTTTCGATTTACACAAATATCAGTATACCGTGTAATTTAGTCAAATAATAAAAATAAAATAGGAAAAAGCCTGTTTTTCGGTCCATGCTACAGTAGCGTTTTCACAAGTACAAAGCCTTTCTTTCTTTTTCTCTCTCCATCTCTGGATTTCGATTTACACAAATACTACTATACATACATAAATTTAATATTAATTTTAATATAATATCAATATGATGATCTAGTAGTATTAATATTAATTATCTCCAAATTAATAACATAATCAACGTTAATTATATTCATCTTCGCATATTCAAGGTAACATCCCCCAATTTTCTTATCAATCCATAATCATATCATACATATCTATATATCTATATCTATACATGTATATCTATATGTCTTCTTCCTTCAATTACTTATTAATTTATTATAATTTCCATTTATACTATTCAATGCAGGTAATAACTACTAACTTCCATGTGTTTCCCCAAACATTGTTATTTTAACATGCAATTTTTACATGTATAGTATTATATTATTATGTTATATTATATTATATTATTATTATATATAGTAACGTGGGTATTGGTTAAATATGCGCACACCAGGTGTTTGATGAATTGCTAAGATGTCTCCGGTGGTCAAAGTGCGGAGAGATGAGGTTGCGGCATGCATGACATGTCCGATTTGTAATAAGTTGTTTAGAGATGCCACTACTATCCCTGAATGTCTTCATACGTGTGAGTAATCGTTTTTCGTTTTTTTTTTTTTTAATCACATTTTTTGTAGTTATTGACTTATTGTTACTCTTTGTTAGTGTTATGGTACTAAAAAGTTGTTATTTTTGGGTCTAATTTAGGTTCTTGTTTCATGGCTTATTGACATACTCTTAAATTGTTGTGATTGTATCATGGGTTTTCACATATATTCTTGAATTGTTATATGCGTAATCATTATTGCTTTATAATCGTTGTGGCATGAAAAAGTTGTGAATTTTGGGAATGTATGAGATCCAAGCTAGGTTCTTTTTCGCGGGGTCTTGATAGTTGATATACACTCTTGAATATCAATACTTTATGATCGTTATGGTACTAAAAAGTTGTGATGTTTGGGAATGTTTGAGTTCCGAAATATGGTTCTTTTTTTCCTGGGATTTTGATATATATTCTTCAAGTGTTGGATGTGGAATCTTCACTACTCTATAATCAAATATGCTACTAAAAAGTAGGGATTTTTGGGAATTTATGAGGTCTAAGTTAAGTTCTTTTTCATTGGGGTTTGGCATTATTGCTTCAATTGTTATGTGTATAATCATCACTTTTACAATCATTATGGTACTAAAAAGTAGTGATTTTTGGTAATGTGTGAGGCCTGATTAAGCACTTTTTAACAATACGACTATCCTTGATTGATTTCAAGATTTTTTTTTTGTGCGTTACTGAGGAAATTTGTGTTGCTAGATGAAAATTTTAGTATATTTTTGTTATTTTGTTGTATGAATCATTTAAAGGCATAAGTTGAAGATAAAGGCATGATCTTGGATTACCCCAAGTATTGGTTTGCCCTATATTTGTATGACATTTGATCGCTGTGTTGTTATGTTACTTATATAGCCTTTTTATCACTTTGTGTCTTCTAAATGGCTACCAGGGTTTCAATCCGACAAAGTAATGTGATTAATGGAAAAGTAGATCTTGTGTCGTTTAAGTGTGTTTATAAACAGAGGTCAGTACATAATGCCTCCTTTTTGTGCGGGGATGTGAGCACTTAGTTGTAGGGTATGGGGTTCGTAATAGATGGCTAGGTCACATGGATGCTACTTTTTTGTTATTGCTTTTATGTTTGTAACATATATCTTAAACTTGTGCTCGATTTTATTTTTATTACATACTTTCGGAAAATGTTATTTATGTTTTGCAATTTGGACATAATCCAGTCTGCAGGAAATGTATTCGTAAAAAGCTTGTAGATGAAGAACTTGAATGTTGTCCAATATGCAATATCGATCTAGGTTGCGTACCTTTGGAGAAGTTGAGGTGCCCTCTCTCTCTCTCTCTCTGAAGAAATATCATTGTTATGCTCCTTTTAAATGTAATTTTTATGTCAGATACAGTTATTTTGTCGTACTTAATGACTGTTGCAAATTAAATTGAAGGTTTTTGTAAGTCTGTGAAATATAGGTGACCAAATCCAACATATATAGTTAATCTATCAGGATAAGATATTTTCAGGCCTGCTTTACATGGTTATGTACCACCATTGTTAAACTTCTTCCATTAGCAGTATAATCACAGTTTCATAGTTTTTGTTGGTGTTATTCTGTTTTATTTAAATACTTAAAATAAATAGTTATCTCATGAGCAATCTTCATGGATATATGGTATGAAGTATATAACTGTTTAGCATTTCGCTGGCCCTATAAAATTTGAAGCAATAGCTCAATGAACTGAATGAAGTTGACATTCAACTTTTCATTAGAGAATAGTGTAGCAGATTCTAGCAAGGGAGCATCCTCTTCATAATTTTAACGGATTGGATATTCTATTTAATTAAAAAAAAATCAGTAGGATCATAAATAATGAATATATTCTATTATTCTATTTATGTTATCTACCCATAATCGTGTGCTGCATGCAATCCCAATTACACTTCATTTCTGTATTTGAACTTTATTAATGTATTTATGGACTAGTTTATGTAAAGTTTATGTGGTGGGTGTTCATAGACAAAGCACCCCCTAAGAACTATATAAATACGCCGTCTTTACTGTGAAAGTACAAGGAAAGCCGGATAAACACAGCCATAATAAAACCCGAATCGACCCATTCATAAGTGAATGTGTCGATATTGCTGCCTTTAACCAACACAGTTCACTTGGACTCTGCAAAGGCTAGTGAAATTCATTTGGGATGTAGCCATTAGTTTTTTATAGCATCATATCATATATTGTACTAAGTTAATCTAAAAGGTTATGACATATGTGAATTGTAATGGACACATCTCATTAATGAAGCCTTTTTCTTTCTTTATTTATTATTTATTAAACAGGCCAGACCATAATTTACAAGATGTGAGGGCCAAAATATTTCCATATAAGCGGAGAAGGGTGAAGGCCCCTGAAGTTATGCCTTCTGTTACGTTACCATTAAGGCGAAAAGAGAGATCACTATCATCTCTAGTAGTCAGCACTCCAAGAGTGTCAACACAAGCCACAATGACTGGAAAAAGGTCAAGAGTTACTTCAAGGAAGAAATCACGTGGTTCAAGTTTCTCAGCTGAGAAATCTGTTAAGAAAGAGGACGACTCTGTTGAAGATTGCCAAGAGAGTTCCACTTCACAGGAGACATCAAACAGGATCAGTCACAATTCAAAGCAGGTAAACAAGATTAATGATTTTGGGAGGTCGTAGAATGGAGGTTCGTGTCATATGTGTAGTGGGTCAAACGGCTTTGGGATAAAATGAGTGCATTTTGGTGCTACTTAAAACAGGTCTTGTCTGATTGGGTTGGGTTAGGTTGACCCATCTCCACTTTCTAGTCCTCTTTTCAGTCTGCTAAATAAGTATGTATTAATTATGATGTTAGAAGTACTGATTCTTTTTAATAAAATTATTTGGGAGGTTGTAAGCACTTAAAAACAATTTTTGGCAAAATAGAATCTGTTTGACCTGTAGATAAAGACTAACCATTTCAACCCATATTAGGTAATGGTCGACTTGCGACCTCTGATTCTCTCTCTCTCTCTCTCTCACACACACACACACACACACACACACACAATGCCTTTAGACATTGTCATAATGGGTGGGTCAGGTATCAGGTAAAATGGGTTCAGGTGAAAATGAGTGCTTTTAGTGCCGGGGAAAAAATTGTTAGACATTGTCGTAAATTGTTATATTGATAACTGTTATGAAAACTGAACCTGTTCAATCTATTTTCTTTTATTTAATGAATAGTTTCATAGGCTGTCATCGTTGAACTTTGAAAACACTATAGGGAAATTTGAACCCATTCAATATATAAACCATATCGGCCCATTTTCTGGTATTCGGGTCAAAATTACAACTTATAAATCTGACAATGTCGCCATATTATTAGACTCAGAGATCATTAAATTTACTTATGAAAGCCTATCTATATTCAATACTCTTAATGAAAGATGACAATAAACATGCAGAATTCTTCGACCGCTGAGCCATCTTGTCATCTTCCTATTGAGGAAGAAAAAGCAGGTGGTGAACCATGGAAAGGGAAAGTTGACTGGAAACCTTTGAATGATCTTGTGGAAGCAGCAAATAGGAGCAAATCTTCAAAACTTGCTTCTCAGGGATCCATTGCCAAATCGCAACCATCGTTAACCATCAAAAGTGAAGGGAATGTGCAAAAAACTAAAGGGAAAGAACTGCTACAGAGATTAATGATTGAAGATGATAAAGAGGCTACAGAATCAGTGAAACCTAAAAAGTTTAGAAGGAATCGCAAAAAGAAGTCAGATGGTTTAGAAGATTCAAGTGTTACTACTGCCCAAGCTAAGTTGGATGCTGGTACCAATAATTTGGCCCGCGAGAAAAGAACATATCCTATTTGGTTCCAATTGGTGCCATTTGAACAACAGTGAGGACTCCATCTCAGCTTTAAACCAGTAATCCTAGTCTAAACCTTTAGTACTAGTGGTGGAAAGATGGGTGGGTCAAGTAATGGGTACAAAGGGGTTCAGGTTGAGACGTGTCATTTCATAATATTGTTCGGAACAGGCTGGACAGGGCTCAGTTGTTTATTTTGTTTAATGAATCATTAATGCGTAAAGCCGTTAAGTATGATTATAGAAACAATATTACTACAAGAAAAATAAGCTATGAATAGAATGACTTAGGACGCTGTATGCCTTAAAAATAGACTTTGGGCAACTTTCAACTTGTTTGACTCATTCGACCCATTGGTCATTTTCTCTTCAAGCCAATTTTTTATTTGACCCATTTAATATTAAACACAACTGGGATTTTTGACCCATTCATAAGTATGTCTCAAGATTGCCACCTCTACTTAGTACCTACCTTCTTGGAACAGGTTGTACTATTTTAATCACTTATACATGTTTCTTTCTAATATTTACTTTTCAGGGAAGGGGAATCCTTGCGCCAGATAGAAGGGCGTTATGTCAAATTGAAGTGAGTTCTCTTTTGCTGCTTTTTTTTTGGTCCAAAGCTCCATGTGTTGTGATTTGTGAATATAGGTATATTTGATATTGGTTCGATATCATATTCTTTAATTTTAGGGTTTCTAATTTTTCTAGCGTTATTGAAGAAAATGTACGCCTTGTTTTAGGTTTTGCTGTGTGTCTAACAGAAGAAACTCAAACAACCAAATTAGATTTATGGTAATCTGATTATGCGTAAATAGACTATTTTTTTCTTCTAGATAGAGCTGGGTTGATGCAAACAAACCTTTGGGAGCCTGAAAGATGCTAAATGTGTTTGTATGAAGTTTAAATAAAACGGACCTAAACGTAATCGGTATGGAATTGACAAGGCAAATGAAGGGGAAAACTGAAGACAACTTAGAAATAAGACAAAATGAAATTTAAATTAACAAAAAGGAATCTGCGTGACTTGTGTATTTACCGTACATAATGATTGCTGACTTAACATGGATGTCTGTACTTCGCCCAAATTATTAGAATAAACAGATATTTGCTTTTTAGAAACCCTTTGGCCTTGACTAAACTAGTATAGATGTTCCTCTACTCTCTTTATTTTTTCAAAATACTCAAGTAATCTGATGGGACTACTTCTTAAAACTAAGAAAAGAGTGATCTTGATCATGAACACAATAGGATCTTACTTAGTCAAAGGTCAAAACAGGTAATTCTTATAGTAAGAGTCAAGTTGGGTTGAGGCTAAATAGAAATTCTTCTTTCTTCTGAGTTCTATTAATAATATATGTTTTAAATATAGTTAGGATAACTTTGTAGTTATGGTGAATATCTCATTTCTGAATAAATTATTTAGTGAATACATTTTGGGTGAATTTAATGTGTATGATCTATTAAATCCGTTTATTAACACAGATTTTCATTGCTGACTTTTAACCTTAAGAAAATCATTGTGTGCACATAGATATGAACTCTGGAACTTTTTGGGTTTTTCATAGTTACTCCACAGAACTCTCAAGAGTATTTGTGTCAACTCAAAAAAAAAAAAGATCTTGATTTCACTTATTTTAGAATTTAAACTTTAGCAAGTTCAACCCATTTGCTTTTGATTTGGATTGTATTTTATCTCACTGGTAAAAGGGGAATTTTTTTTGGACTTAGGTAAAATAGAAATGCGTCAATTGGGTCGATAGTCACCCAAAGTGTTCTCAAATGCTTCAGAGTTTAGACAACCTATATCTCTTTTTTAATGATAGGAGTTAGGACCGGCACTGAACCCATCACAATGCCCAATATATAAGCTCTATGGGGCTCTAAAATTAGTTGGTGATAGAGTGAGTAACCCATAAGCTTATCTATGCATATCTCTTTTTTAATATTAGGAGTTAGGACCAACACTTATCCATTATGCCCAATATATATGCCCTATGGGGCTCTAATACCAGTTGGTGATAGAGTGAGTAACCCATAAGCTTATATATGCATTAATTTCTTACAACTTACAATGGGGACAGTTGGGATTTGCACTACATGCTTGATGCCCACTGGTCGTGCCACTTGCGTCGTCCACATTTGAGTTAGAACCATAACTCTGATACTACTTGACAGGACCACTACTTTACCCATTACAATGCCCAACACATAAGCCCAATAGTTTTTATAATCTTGTTTAATACACTTGATACATAATACATTTTACATATATAAAATCAAAACATGGACAAAAAGTGCACAAGGGTCAGCTAAACCCACCCCACCTGTTTGGACTGGTGATACACCCTCTGTTGATATTTTCTCTTTCACCATAAATTATTCAATAAATTATTCAATAAATTATTCAAATACAAACATGTATTTTATGCTAGGCGAATTATTATCCATCTGTATGATCAATATTCAAAACAATTACGTAGGAAGCTTGTTAGAAATCTATTGTACCAAGTTCTCTTGAGGACCTTGTAATTTGGGCCCTGCCTAACTATAGTTTCATCACTCCTGAAAATAAAAAAAGTTAACCTGTTCTGTCATACTCTGCAACTGTCTATGATTGTAGAGTTTTAGGTAGAAGTGACTAAATGGGTGGGTTGGGTAACGGGTAAAAATGGTTTGAGTTGAAATGGTTTGTTTTTAGTTGGGGTGCATTGACCCGCACACATTTTATTGTTCATTCTCTGTCGATGGTTAATGTGTTATATATGATTACAAAAATTGTGTTACTGCTTTAAGAATAAATTATATTTAAAATGATTTAGAAGGCTGTAAGAATTAACAATACTCTACGGGCGACTGATAAGTGATAACCTGTTTGATCCCTTTTTTTTTAGGTAAATTGTTTTATTTGACTCAAATATTTGGTCCTTTTTACGTTTTCTTTCTTTTACTTCTTGTCATCTTGCTATATTTGGTTCTTGCTCACTTTTATACCTGGTGATTAGCCTGCATTTATATGTTTATATATAGCAATGGAAATCTGTTTTCATTGTCTGATTTGATATGGTCACAGTGATGGAAACGTACCTATATCGATTATCCAAAAGCTGGTGATGACCAAATTGGCACTTCCAAGTGAACATGAGGTAAGTCAAATTGGTCATTTTAAAAATTAGCATTTGTCAAATAGTCAAACATGTGATTATTTGATCAATTTCAATTTCAAACAAAGCACATCCAAACACTTTACTCTAATGCGTCTTTTGCTACAATTGATTGTCTTTTCTGGTTATTAAAATCTCATAATCACTTTAGTAAATACAAGTGAAACTCACAATCTTGTGCGTGTAGGTTGAGCTCAGATGCATGGGTGAGCTGGTGGTACCCACACTGCAGTTACGTAATCTGATGGAGCTGTGGCTACAAGCTCACCCGGACATAATAACAGCAAAAATCGGCTCATCTGCACAAGAATTTGTCATGAAAATATCATATGCCAAGAAGGCTCCAAATCTAGCTCCAGCCCCTGCCCCCGCCCTGCAAACTTCATGAATGCCGATGTTATTCAAAAAGAACCAGAACATGAGAATCTGGTTGTTGTGTTGTTTATATTTTATAGTTTATGAGATTATAGTTAGTACCTGGTCATAACTTCAGATTTTGGGACTCTTGTTCAAATACCCTTTGAATGCATTATTCATATTGGTGAATTTTGGCATTTTATTTATATATAGCTTTGACTGACCTTGGCGATCAATTATTGTATTGTTTGGAGGTGGCAACATGGTTGAGGACGACATGTTGGGTAACGGGTCAAGTTGATAATCTTTTGTACAGTTTCGTTCGCCCTAAATACTTCTATGTATTTCGCCCGTTCGACCAATTTTACCCATTATTCTTAAGATAATATATACGATTTACTTGTTTGACATGTTAGATATGAAAGATAGACCCGAATGAACACATTATTAAGTAAATTGGTTGAAATTGCAATCTCCAGCATTGATCAATGAATCTTTGACATAAAGTCAACATCTCTGGTCACCAGTTTGAATCATATTCTTTGAAAGCTTGCAGCATACAAAGATTTACTCCATCTATCTTTCATCCATTTATCGATAACTAAAAACTTTATAAAACAAACTTCCTCAAAAAGGTATTAAATTTCTTTACAAGTAATCAACTTTAATTCAAAAAACAATTACAACACAACAATCAATTTAGATTCCAGTGATACCAAATTCAGCAAGAATCGCCTTGCAGCGAGGGTCAATTTCCTTGACCATGAAACCAATTGGATTTGCCAAACGGGTATTCCCTCTAACTCCATTCTTATCAGTCAATGAAACCCGAGCACTGCTCTCATCATCCATTACCTCGGGGCATTTACTATCCGGGCTTTCTGTAACCCGAACTTCACATATCTCCTCTTCATGGTCCCCTTTGGCTGTGAGCTTATACATCCCATTAGTATCGCTAGTCCCCTCGAGTTTAGTGGTTTCAGCCCCTGATTCTCGTTGACGACATGTTAGGACAACTTTTGTGTTGGGGACGGGGTAGCTGATATTGATAGGGAATTGAATACGGCATGGATCACAATATACTTTGCCTTCCACCGTGAATGATTCTCCGTCTGTGGATGGTGCGGAGGGGGCGGGAGAGGAGGGGGCCGGTGAGGGGGAGGTTATTGTGGAGTCCCCACGACAGGTGACCGGACCCACGATGGATAGAATTGTGCAGAAAAGGGCCAAAACCGCAACGTACTTTGCCATGTTCTTTTTTTTTGTTTTTAGTTTAGATTTTGTTCAAAAAGAGGGTAAATTATGAAGTTATGATAATTATGGTGGCAAGATTAAATGGAGGGAATGAGAAAGGGAGGTTTTGATAGGAAAGATTGGGGTTGAGATGAAATAGCGGGAAAGACAGTTAGCTTTCTATTTTTAGAAAGTTGTCACAAAGGTCTAAAATAGTGGATATTATTTAGCTTTTATTTGTAACCACGAATCTAGGGATGTTATATGATTGTGAGTTGACGATGCTGTTAAAGATAGATGACTCGGTACACATCGAAGGTTTGAGAAGAGAAAACCAACTTCAAAGAGCTCCAAACAAACAAAAAGCATTGCAAACGAATAGACCCGAAAATGAACAAATTAGTATATCTCACGATGCTACTAGCACAGCTCAACTACTTTCCAAGTTAAGGGAACTAAGCACATGACCAAGCAATGCCCATTGAGTCGCATGCCTTTTTTGGTACGAGCAAGCCAACTTGTAATTTCCGACAAGTCTTTCCTAATTTTTAGAACAAGAAGTGGAACTACAAGAAAGCTTTCTTTATCTTTATGGATGACTAATTCATTTTCAAATTTAGTTGGGAGACTTTGCCCGAAATATGAGGAAAAAAAAAAGGAAAAGATCGGGACACGGGAATAGCTCTATTTATAAACATTCATAAATACTTTTACCGGCAATATAATCTTATATAGACCTCGTTGATACAAATGGGTAAGGAGGGAAATCGATAGTCATGGTTGTGTGGACATAGACTCTAATCATAATGATGAGTGTATCATACCATAAACCAACTTTTTAGTCATAACGAATTAGTCGTATTACTGTATTAGTTTAACCTAAAATAGTCATTCCAGTTTTAACTGTTGTGGTAGAGATTATTGTCTTTTGATAAAAAGATTAAGGTTCAATTCCTGATATTGACGTGTTTAGTATATTTTGGAATAATTTAGAAGTAAGAATAGAATTAATGTAATATTCACCATTAAAAAAATTTATATATATATAAAATCGATTCACCGAGTTGCGTGTGTTTATTATAAAATTTTATTAATTTCGAAGTACAAAACTTGAATGGCGGTCGTGCCCCAATGGGCCTGACAAATAGATATTTTTAATTCTTAATTTTTATTTTTATTTTATTCTTTATATTGTTATTTTTATATACTTTCATATGTTATCTTTATTATTATTACATGTTATATTCATAATACATCATTTTACTTAACGAATTGTCATTATTAATATTAATGATATATCATTGTCATATAATTTTTTTTTATTACTGTTACGTTTTATGTTCATATTAATACAATTATTGTTTAGCTTTTAAATTTGACATGCTTAATGTAAAACTAGAAAAATACCCGCGCGATGCAGCGGATTTTAATCTTGAAGGCGAATATTGACATTGATTAACCTTGATATAAATTGAATAATTTGGAATAACTTTTGATGAATAGTCAACAAAAAAAACCCTACCATAATCTTAGTATGGCAATTCCTTTCATATTTATAATGTTTGTATTCCATTCCAAATTTTTCCATGAGCAATGTGGGATAAATTCACCATTTGGCATTGATAAACATGAAAGTTATATATGTTGTCCCACATTGGTTCCAAGAAATTTTGTAACACACATCCTATGTCTATATATATTCTTAATTTTTAAGACACAATGCAAATGCTTTATAAAGTAGTATAGATTATTATTGTTATAAATTTAAATATTACTTATCAATTTAAATTTATATACTTATCAATTGTGGTATTGGCCAACCAATTGTGGTGGCTTTTAAATTTGAATGCAAAGAGTGGTGTTTGACACCATTCATGATGACATTTTCGTAATTATCGTCATCTTTATAGTTATTTTAATATCATGTATTAAATAATAACGGATATTTTTGTATGTTATTATTTTGTTGTGATTGCTATGTTATCCTTCGTTTGACGTTGTTTGTCTATGATGCTTCTGTAATTAACATCATTTTTTTTGTTATATTAATAACACGTGTTAAATAATAGCGGACACTTATATACGTTGTTATTTTACTGTGATTGCTATGTTATGATTCATGCTAAGTAATAAGAGATATTTATACGTCGGTTTTTATGATCAGATTATTTAATGATACACAAATTTATACTTTGTCAAAAAACTGATGTTCGAAAAGATGTTACATGTTCCAATACAATATAAAATATTTATTGTTGGTTATTTTTGTTAGGTAAAACTTATTCAACACAAATGTTAAATACTCCATCTCGTCCCATTAGAAATGTTCTGTTTTGATTTTTTAAAGTCTTTCTTTTTCAACTTTGACTTTATATATTTTGGTTTTAGATGAGTTTTCATTGGTATCATTTTAATAAAGTATTATATAACACAAAAAATATATTTAAGGTCAAAGTTGAAAAACAAAAACTTTAAAAATTATAATGGGATGGGGGGAGGAATATATTATTGCTAATAAAAACTAAACATGATAAAATCCCAGCGAATTACGGGTAAGTTTTCTAGTTAACCTCAACCTTTGTGTTTACCCCAATGTTTTGAAAACCGGACCGGACACTGAACCGGTCTCATAAAATTTTACTGGTCGGACCGGTTGGACCGGAGTTGGACCGGGTTTTTTACGAACTATACCTTTTCAAAGTAATACCATAGATTCCTAATTTAAACACAACATAAGTTCAATAACATTAAGTTCTAACATCAATTATCCAAAACAAAACAAATTATAACACAAAAGTCATAATCTAAACAAGTTCTAATACAACTTTAAAATTTCATTTAAAAGTTTTATTGGATTATATAAAATTTTTATTAAAAAGTGAAGTCCCGTTTTTGAGTTTTGACTCAGTTTCCACTTTTCACTGTGATATTATTAAAAAAAAATCAAAAAAAAAAAGTTTGACTTTCGTTGACCCGGTTTAAACCGGTTCGAATGCCGGTCCGGTTTCGGTCCGACCGACCGATTCGTCCGGTTCATCCCGGTTCCCTAACCGTTATCTAGCCGGGGTCTATTGAACCGGAAATTTTGAAGTCGGACCAGTCGGTTTCAAAACAATGCTATACCCTAAACCAAAAGAAAAGGGGAAAAATAGAAATAAAAAATTGCACGCCTGGACGAAATCTATAAAACAAAACCCTCAGTTTGATATAAAAATAAAATTACACAAAGTCTCTGTCAGGTTCACAATTCGATCACCGCCGACGAGAGCAGTCCCTCCGTCCGTCCGTCCGTCATCTGCTGTCGATCTTGGAAGAATGGTGTACATAATCTCATGGGACGATTTCGTTGAGCAATCTGTACAATTGTTTCGCTCTAATCCCCATGATGTAATCCGCTTTTCTACTATTTCAGATCTAAATAATTCATTTATATATATATGTATGTATGTATTTTTTACTGACTGTAAAAATAAATTATGATTGACAGACTCGTTATTCGATGAAATACAGACATTCTGATGGTAAATTAGTCCTGAAAGTTACTGATGATAAACAGGTATTCTTTTACAATTTTTTTGTTTTGGATTACATAAAAGTTAATAATGTTGTTGTGTGAAAAAGTTAAACTTTTGTTGGGTTTTCTTCTTGTTGATTTTAATGAAATTTTGTACATTTTGATCATTTCAAAGTGTGGTAAATTGTTATATGATAAATGGGAATGTGCAAAACTAGGGACGGAACCCGAAACCGAAATTGTAACAATATACGGACATATTGTACTTGGTAAGTTTTGTAGCCAAAAAGTTGTGATAAGTGTTTTAGAATGTGTTTCACTTTGTTACACAGTCTACCATACGCATCCGACTTACAGTGGTTCTACTATAGTATCCTACATTCAGATATTGCTATTTCATGTAACCGGTGGTATCTTTGTTGGCGTGACATTTATAGAAGTTGCTTGCCACGTCAACTAAAATACCACCGGATATATAAATATAAAATAATCATATTTGGAAGTTGGATACACACAAAAACAATATTTAAAGTTGGATGCATACTGTAAATTCGGGATATAATTGAATACGTTTTGAAACACTCAACCAACCAATAAATTGTTATTGGTTTGGTAAGATAGCTGTGTATTAGTCTTTGTTGCTAAAAGAAAGTATTTCTCCGGTAGATCTGGGTTTAAACCATTTTTTAAAGTTTTAGTTCACGACTCCATTTTGGTGAAAAGTTTAGGCTACAATCACCAGCTAATTTTTAGTTATTTCAGGTATGGTAGCATTGCACACTTTTAATAGACAAATAGGAATTCTAATTTTCAATTTCGTTTTGATCAAAATTATAGTTAATGACTTAATGTTGTTGTATGTGTTTACAAACGTCTATTGTTTATTGATGTAGCTAGTTAAATTTAGAAGTTCTGTTAAAACAACACTTATGAAAAGAAATAGCCTAATATGCGGAGGGTATTGATAGAAATATTTTGAAGCAGATTAACTAAAGTCAGAGTAAAATTCTCTGATCATCACAACGGTGAATAGAAGGATCTATTGATACGGCATTCTACTTATTAGATGAGTTCGTTTAGATAAGGAGTATATCTTCGGGAATCTTTAGTATTAGTTAGTTTCCTTATTATCAGTAGCTTGTTACTAAAGCAATAAGATTAATATATATATATATATATACCAGAGTTGTAATTTTTTTGTTGATGAATAAAATATCGAGTCTTAGACTTTTAGGAGATCCGTGTTTCTTGAATTACAGGAATCCATTTTTTTTCATTGTTTATCAATACGATTCAGCCCAGTTTGTATCAGCTCTATTGTTGAGTTTCTATGTATTTGCGAGAACAAGGCCAAGAATGTCATTTTATTTAGTTAAATTACTGTCAGGTATATGCTGTAGGGAGAATATATACATGGCTGAATTTGATTCGAATGTGGATTCCATGCTTAAGTATAGAAATGCATTATCAATCTTTGAATACACCTTTTTATTGACCATGAGGATTTTGAGCACTTTCTTGAATATGTACGAGACCTCTAATTAGATGTATTACGAATTACTTGTCAAGTTTTGTGGTCTCGTGACAATAGGCACCACCATCTATATACTCTTTCTGATAAATTTTGATATTTTGTTAGTGATGATAACTGAAACTAGTAGTTATCTAATGTAAGAACCTTAAGACGCACTAGTCAGATATGTGTTTTGGTATGAAATATATAGGTGCATACATATTGGCATTATAAAAGGCTACTCAAGATATTAAAGTCATTGAAAATAGAGTGGTGTTGCCATCTTAACAACTTTTAATCTAGACTTGAACTATGACACTCTACATCAAATTTATTTGTTTAGAAACATAAACAAATGTAGGATTATATTAAAAGTTTATTAAAAAAGAAGGAAAAAAATAAAGAGTTGACCCGAGTTGGCCGATTTTTGACCGAGTCGGACGAGTTTGACCAAAGTTGACCTGAGTCTTGACCCGTTTTCCGATTTTTAGTCCGATCCGTTGAATCGAATCCTCAAGCCCCCGATCCCGATTTCTTGGCCGATCCCGCCTTGGTTTTAAAAATCGCGAGTTAAGCGCGATTAAGCGCTAAGCGTTGCTAGGCGTTGGGTGAAACGCTTTATAGTA
>JAOEHQ010009506.1:0-16716 GCA_025447715.1 Asclepias incarnata
CTCCCACACTACAACGGCTAGATATATATATTAAATGTGGGTAACGGTCGAAATGGGTGTGGGTTGTCTCACGGGATCAAAGACCGCACCTGAACCTTTTTTGCGGAGCCCAAAGGGCCGACGGCGGTGTGGGATTTGCGGGTTGGGCCAGCCCGCAGGCAACCCGAGCCCCACTCCTCCTCCCCTTATTCTCTTTTTTGGTTGACACATCTCTCTAGGTACACTAAAGTTCCAATCTATATTCCCTGTATTCTTAACCTTTTTCAAGCCGAATTAAATAAGAAAAGATACTCATGGGCCCTTGCATGCGCACTATAGTCTGCATTGTCACTATTGACAACATGATTGGAAATCACAGTTGAGGTTTCCTCTTTTGACAATTCATTCGAATTTGATGAAGGGTCAGCATTAAATTCCTGACAGGAGTTACCTTTTTGATCGTCCGATGAGTCTGTTCACCGGAAGAGATAGAAACGGCGGGACCCAATCAACGTTGTCTTCTACAACTCTAGTAACAAAAGTTCTAGTTTTCCCGTTGACTTTGACCTGGTGATCAATCTTTTGATGTGACTTGATGAGTAAAATGACCTTGTCATATGAAAGGTTGCTGGAGTTGGCAGTGGCAGTTGATGGTTGAAGGATTTGTCCCATTGTGGCAGCAATCTTATTAAAAGTTTCTTGGTCCCATAATGGTAATGGTACCCCATAACAGATCTTTGCTGTAACAATTCAATCTTCCACACGGGAAATTCTGACCATCCCAGATCTCGCAGGATGTGAACCCTTTTTTGAGGAGAGAAAGGAGGTGGCGGTGGTAGAGGCATGAAATGATAAAAGGATGGTAAGACCGCCAACATATAGGAGATGCTAATGTTGGACATGCATGGGGTCTATAGGTTTGAGTATTTCTACCATATTATTAAGAATGGAGATCGAAATCTTTCGTGGTGGCAATAATGGAAGTTTTTGACCAGCAGGATGGTGTTTTGGGATTGTGATTGGTTAAGGTGATGGATAAAGAGGAATGGATTTGCCAGTATAAGTGTTCTGGAACAACGGTTTGTTAAATGGAGGGGGTTGATGATATGGTTTATGGTTATGGCACTGATGAGGAATTGCTGTAATTTGGCTGTGGATGGGGGTTGTTCAATTCATTCGTTTAATGGGATCCACCACGTTTGTCGAAGTATACTCTAAGAATAAGACCATTTCATCTTATATTTTGAAGAGAGGATAAGAAAGAGGGGAGGGTTTGATACATTCCTGAACCGATCGAATAAATCCAAATGGGTTGTTATACTTATCCTTCTTTTGAGCGATGTAGGCATCAATAAGGTTACCATGTTTTTGGAAAAGGGATTTGATGAGTTCGGTGCTCGTGAGGGAGAGGGGGATGTTGTAAACGAAAAAAGTCGTGATGTTTGAAGAGGTTTGTCTTCTCCGATGCTTGACCTGACTGCCTGACTCCATTCTCCTTCATTCTCTGAGATTTCCGGCCGGCGGGAAGTTTCTCCGGGAGGGGGGTCTGACACATTCTCTCTCACACTCTCTCTCCGGGACATTTTAACTTTTATTATTATTACGTATTATTATTGTTAGTTACGTATTATTGTTGTTAGTTACATATTATTATTATTATTATTATAATAAAGACAAGGTTTTTTGCCAAGACTACGACCCCAACGATCTTACTCTAGAGCCTAGTCATTGGACTCAACAAATCAATGGAAGAACGGATTGCAAATTCGTTAGCGGTGCGAAAAGTACATAACATGCTCAAGACGGATTTGGTCGAGCATCTATGGTTGAACAGAGCACGTGTCGAAAATATGCCGGAAAACGATAGCGATGACGACCTCAGTGACTTCGTTAGCAACGAAGATGATTAGTTTGGTTTTATTGTATATTTTAAGTATTATGGTGTGTTTTTTTTAATTATGTTGTAATTAATATTTTTATTTAATGTTTTTTAAAATATATAAATGTATTTGTGTTTAAAAAAAAAATTATGAAAAATGCCCCAAAAAGGATGTCTCACTTCCACAAAAAAGAGGGGCATCTCTTTGGGGGAGGCACCGCCACATGACGGAAGACGCCCCCATATAGGGATGTCTCACTCCCATTAGTCTTATGAAGTGCACTTGTTGCACACACTGGTCACCAGCCATGTGTACTTTATACGTGGATAAATATAAAATCAAATATCTTATTACCATAAGTTTAGTTTCTTTTCAAATTACCAATTTCTTCAATAACAATGTCATAACCATATGCTACATCCAAAGTACAAAATAATATACATTCCTAGAAATTCTTACTTAAACAATATTATAACCACTTGAGTTACTTCAAGTGGTCAGCCACCACTTAGAGCATCTACAATAGTAAAATGTTTTTAAAAGTTTTTTATCTTGCCACTTCATAATCCACTAATTTAAATTTTTAAAAAGCTATTACTCCAATGGAGAAGCTTTTTCTAAAGGTGGATGGAGATAAAAAAGAAGCTTGATTTGGAAAAAGCTTTTGCTCAAAGGGTTGAAGATTCTCATCCTATCCATCAAATAAGTCTTCCACCCTAATGGTATCAACCTATTTTAAAGACTTTTTTTCTCAAAAAATGCTTTCCATCAACCACCATTGTGGATGCTCATACAAAGTACAGATCCATCATGTGATGTCTTTTAAGGGCGAACAATCCGGTTTGCAAATATGATTGAGAAATATTTAAGTATTTGTTCAAGTGTGAGGTATTTGGTAGAAGTGTTTAACTGTAACATGTGTTGTGTGGCTTGTGTATGTTGGTACCAATGCGGAACCGGGAAATAAGGGGTTCCCTCCGACTTACTTTTTTTTTCTTTTTTTCTTTCTTTTTTTTTTACATGCAAAATATTATAAATAAAAAAAACACAAAATATTAATATATCTAAAAATCTGGTGCTGACAATTGAATTTTACTCATTCACTGTTAATCTTAAATTTTGATATGTTATGCGTCAATACCAAATTTCTAATTATATTTGTATTTCTAACAAATTGATAATCTTTATTCCTTTATAAAATTCCTAGCCCTTTATTTTTGGAAATGTTAAAAAAACAAGAGATGTGAATGTACGAAATTACCCTTAATTATTTTATTTTGCTAGCCACTCTTCTTCTCTCTCTCACAAACGCACACACACGAACCACAAAACGCTCTCAAAAAATCTCCAACCGCCACCGCCAACACCACAACCATCAACGTGTGGGTATCTGACGTCCTGTAAATTATCCTCCGCAACGCACGGGTATCATGCTATATATCATAGTATATTGTCATCAAATATCACTTTTTGCAAGAAATTACAGCTACAGGTCATTTTGTATAGGATGAAGATTGAGCCTTTAACCTCTATTTCTAGACATTATTTTTCCACATTAAAGATTTTTCCATTTTATTCAATCAGACCTCTTTTTATCATGCTTTCATCTTCACTGACACACCCCTCCTCATTCCTAAATAAAAAAACATTAAAAAAACATACACACATACATTGCCATTGGTCCCCACAATCTCGTCCAATGATTTCCAAATTTCGCCGAGGAATGACGATGACCACCTCACGCAGTCACGCCGAGGTGGTACCTACCATATCTTGGATGCCGAGCACAAAGATGAGGTGATGTCGAGCAAGCACATAGGAAATGGCCTAAATAGGCAAGTCTTGGATGTACAACAACAACTCAAAAAGAGAAGGGCTTTTCAATGTAATAAACAAAAGTCTTTGTTTAAGTAATTCTCTAGATGTATGCGTGTACGGTGTACCCCCTCTGTTCACTTAGATCATTCGTAACCGTTTACCCCTTTCACCTACACTTTTTCTTGCCACGTCAGCTTCACCTTCTTATCCATTTCACCTTCTCTTTTTCCCTTAACCTTTCACCTTCAAATTTAATACCCTCATACCTTACAATATACCAATCAAAAAATAAAACAAACAAAATAAAACAAAGAAAATGGACCCACACACCCTAGGTGAATGGTTTCACCTATCCACATTTCACCTTCCTTTCACCTCATTATATCACCTACCTTTAATCCATTCACTTTCTCTTCACCACTCTTCACCCGCCTATTTCACCCTCCTCTTAAGAATGGTCTTATATACTCACCGGATTAATACAACCCTTTTAAAAATAAAAAAAAAGAATATATTATATATTTGTATCTATAGAAAGCTTGCTTCCAAAAATGATAGTCCAAATATTTTGTGGGGACCTTGAAACAACAATAGGAACAAGTATCAGTTTATTAAGAGATTGACCCACATAGCAACTACAACTGGGAATGTCATTTTCATTCTTGGCTTTAGTATTTGGCTTTTGAAGGGTTTTTTTTTTTTTTTTTCATAATTAGTATCTAATTAATCATAAGTGTTTGAATATTCGAATAAGTAATTTAGAAAGTATATTAGATATAGATAATAGACTTATAAAATAGTATCGGCCTAACGGATGTTTTACACATGTATTATAACTTTTCTCTCCTCGTCTTTGCCAATCAACATACTTCATCATATTCTTAGGCCTATTTATAAGTATACCAATTAAGCCTATCAATAATTTTCCTAAATTAAATGTTATACAGATTAAGTGATCATTAAACGGAAAAATTATGATACATATTTCATTTTTTGTGGATACATAGACTGTTCCTGTAAGTTAATGATGTAATGCTGGCAATCTGGCATGTTGCCTTTTTTTTTTGTTATCAAACTTTAGCTGTTTAGCATATACAGGCCAGCATTTTTCATTTTACTATTTTAGTTTCGAAAGAAGCCCAAAAAACCTACCACTCTTTATTTTCATTGTCGGTTTGGTATTTCAAGCAGAATTCTTGGCCCAGGCCCATGATATAATGCGCTAGTAAAACTTGTCCTATAATAGACGGATAGACTCATAGACCTATAGTATTTACATATCCGAACAAAATTAGAAATTTAGCGTACAATTTTTGTTATAACACATTACTAAGATTAAATGAGGAGGAAAAAATAGACTAAAATACATTAATTCATACAAATATCGTCACTTTTTTTGCTAATGGATGAATACATAACTTTGAACCGAACTCGATGTAAGTCGTAAGATACAAGAAACATCGAATTATTAGAGGCATCTCAAATGAAAAACTATTTGTATTATCAAAGTGGATAAAAGTATTTCATTTTAGTGACTCAAATAAGCACCACCAAGTTAGTCTAGTGCTCGGGCCTTATAATGGTCTCAAAATAGTTTTCAAGTTCCAACCTTACAAGGTAGAAACATTTTAAGGATGCCAAATAATGGGTTTGGATACGGTCATGGGTACACAGTGTCCAATTAGGCAAGTACGTCGGAAGCAAAGAATTCCCATCTCTGAGTAATCTAAACATAAAAATCCTCTTCCTTTTTTCTGGTTATGTTTAGTGACTCGGATCTATATTTGATGGGTCAATTCCAGTGATTTTTTTTGTTTATCTATATCTATACTTCTTTATAAAAATTATCCAGAGATTGTTAAAATACTTAAATTTTAGATATATAAAATACCTAATATACCTCTATGGTTTATATCTTAATTAATACCTATCTTATTTAGTCAAATTTTCCATATATGTAGTTAACTCATTTATTAAAGTATAACATATATATATATTTTTAATTTAATATGAAAATCCTAAACATGTTTTACAAAAACTATATAAAGTTTTTCATAATTTAATGTACACATATAATAACTTTTTTATTAAAATTTTTTTTATTCCAAAAAGAGTAATATAACAAATTACGTTATCTTTTCAACTATTAAAATTAACTGCGAGAACCACCATAAAAAGTCGTTGGATGCCATTGACAATAAATCTATATTTTCGTCGCATTGCGCGGTCATTATGATAGGTTAAAAACAAAATTGCATATGATGAACGAGAAACAAAATCATAGGGAGATTAAGTCACAACAATTTTTGAATAAACAACTCAGATGGCTATGATAAATCTATGAAAAAGATCTTCCAAATTGAGAAAACTTGTGATATAAATCAAACGTATTTAGCAATGGAACATTGACATTTTATAAAGGCATACCAGTTAAATTTGGTAAGACGTGAAGAACTTTGAATCTTGTATAATACTATGCACATTTTCTAATATTGTTGAAACATATAGTACCATGTATGCTTGTACATCCTTTCTACATGGCTCAATAATTCCATAACAATGTTAGTTACTGCCAAACAATCTTTTCTTTTCAACACAATCATGCAGCAAAAATGTCCATATACAATAAGGACTTGGACGTTTTGATCAATCATAATTTATATTTGTGGTGTTTATTATACAACAACAACTGTACCCAATCCCGGCATAAGCGGGGTATGGGGTTGTGGTGTTTATTATAGAAGTTTGTTATTCATAACCCTTAGGGCTATGGCTAAGACCCAGTACAATGTAGTGCATTACGGTTGAAAATTATTTTTAAGAAATGTTTATTTTATGTACACCATTTTATTGCATCTTAACCATAACCCTTAAAGCTATGTTTAGCAAAATCTTTTATTCTAAGGGAAAATGATCCTGGAAGCAAAACATTATGGTGAAAATCTTTTTCGTGATCCTATACCTAGATCTAGAGCTATGGTTAATTTCTGGATTATGAAATAGTGATATAAGTCATATAACATACGATTATTTGATTCTTGAAGATGAATTTTGTTGGATTAATTACTTATATTTTTCTTTTTCTAATTTTAGTGTATATGGACAACATAAAAAGAATTCTACAAATTTATTGTATTAAAATTGCACCTCATAATTATTAAACGGTCTTAAATTTTATGGTTAAGCCCAGATAGCTACCGGGCCTATTTCTCAAACCACACAGGTTACGAAAAAAAGACTTGATAGCCCACCTTCCACATACATGATCCATATGAGTTATGACCGTATCCCATTTTCGAACTGTTTCTTTGTGTTCAATTGTTCATTAAGTAATGATTTATAATAAATAAAAAAAAAATGTTACAAACGTTGCTCTCCAATTTTCGTGTCAACATAAATCATTCTGAAAATAAATTGCCAGTTATCAACAACCATAAGTTGATGAAATTGTATAAAAAGTCGGCATATAATTAGAAAATGGTCCGCTATATTGGATGTTAAGGTAGTCCAAACTACAAATTATCAAGTGGCAAATCAATCCTTTTTTTTTCTTTTTTTTCTTCTAACTTTACATCATCTTATATCATCACCCATGCATTAATAGTATGAAATTCCATAAGCTACCCCATTTTTCATACACCTCAATCGCCAACAATTTTTACCTGCTTCCAATTTGGCTATCGCTTCTACACTAATTAAAACACCTAAATTGTTAAAAACCAATGAAAAAACACCCTTAAAGTTATATTAAAAAAAACCATTAAAAACCGCACTAAATTCATTAACAATGGGCCAATCGCTTATACTTTGTACGAATACAAGGCTAATATTAAAAAGTCTGGTTCTGAAAATGTTATGAACATTATAATCATATGCTTTGAAAAAGTAAACTCAAGTATTTAGATTGATTAAATAATATTTACTCATTTAGCTAGAGAGAATATATTATACTTTTTGGCTTAAACTTATCTGGGATGAGACCTTAATTTTGTAAAAATAAGGTATTCATTCCTGGCACGAGAATATTATCGTCTAATTAAAGGTACGTGTTTGTCTTAATTTATGATTTCTTGATTAATTATTCTATGATATATATATACCATAGCTTGCATGATGCATTTTTTTAAGTTAACATTTTTTTTTGAAAAGTATGGTTCATTCACTATAATTCACTATTCCGTAATTACGGAGTAGGACAATAATTACAAAGATTCAAGTTACATCAAATCTATTTCATTCCTCCTAACTAATAGACCCATGTTTCAATCTACTAGTATACCACAAGTAACCTATCGTCTTGATCTCATGCATAACCTTGTCGCTACTAATCTCTACTTGGTCGAAAACCTTTATGTTCCTAGCCTTCCAGAGACACCAACAAGAAACAAACACAATGGCTTTAAAAATCTTTCGCGCCTTCTTACCCAAACCCACATTCGCATGAAACTCAATTAACTCCTTGACCGATGAGAAAGTCAACACTCCCACCTTACACCAAGATGAGATCCTACTCCAAATAATATTAGCAAAGTAGCAGTAACATAACAAGTGGCTAATAGTATCATCCCAATTCCCACATAAAGCACAAAGAGTAGTACCAAAAATTTTTTAAGTTAAAATAACTCCCTTTTGCCTTTTTAGAGAAGTTAAGGCTTTCAGGGTGACCAATATTTAAAAGCTGATGACATCGATCCTATTGTAGAACGTAATTTGTCAACAAAAGATTAAATATAACGACGTCTCAACAACAGAATCGAACTTTATGATGTCAACTATATACTAATTTTAATGGATAATTAATAAACCAACCAATAAATTAACCAACCCTTAGTACAGCAAGCTTTTATTTTAATCATATATTATGCTCCTAAATTCAAACACGCTATAAAGGCTTAACTAAATTATGTGTTGTTCCCAAATTCTAACACGCTAACTTAATTTAACTAAATTATTGAACAACTAGCTAGCAACAAAGATCGAATGTATTATTCCTAAATAAATGCATATATGATATTTATTTATTTAATTAGTTATATTTACAGTTCTATTATATTGCACGAAACTTATGTGTGCCAACATTGATACGTTAACTTACCATAAAATTGATCGATAATTTACTGCTCATCATTTTCAGCTTTTTAATTGGCATCTATACATAGAATCATACTTGACATCATAATTTTTTTTGTGCGTGTTAATTTGGAAAGAGTATATGGTTGCATTAATCAAATTTAACGAGATGAAATACAATTAAAACGTAAACTGTGATTTTATATGTATAATATAAATATATTTCACCAATAATTTTCATTTATATTACATTACATTATAATAAAATCTGCAACAAAATTTCTAGAAGAATAAAAATATGTACATCCGAAAATAGCAAAGAACGAACAAAAAAATTCGCAAAATCCAAACAAAATCAACTTACGAATCAAAGTCACGATGACTTGATGATCGGTGCGCTTATATATATATATATATATATAATGTATATGTATAGCTATAATTAAATAAATTACGGGCATATAAATATGTCCTACTTACATGTATTTTTGCAGCGAAAGGTAAAAGCACAAATTAAGTATAACTAACTAATGTAACCAACAACGTTTTTAGTTGTTTACGTCGTTGGTTCTCTTGCTAGGTCCAGATGGTGGCACTGCTTGTCCTTTTGGAAGAGCGCTTAAAAGCAAACTTTCGTAACTTCCAGCTGCTTCGAATCTCTTCAGTAATCCAACGTCGTCTGTGTTTGAAGAACTGGTGATCATTGTACATGGGACTTTTTGCTCATTAAGCTCCCCCTGCTTGAGCAATCTAGCGTTGGCAAGAAAAGGTGGCGAAACCACAAGCAACGTCAAGAGAAGCAACGGAAGGAGACGAAGTTGTAAAGATATCAATATCGACATTGGTGGAGTTGAGACAGATAATGAATTTATGAGTATAGAGAATGTAGATATATATATAGATACAGCAGCGAATTAAGGTGGATGTATATATATATAGTGATGATCAGTAGTTGTTATAAGAAAAATATTTGTTTGAAAAGGTCAAAAATGATAGAAGTCAATGGGGAGGGAACTGCTATACGCGTTTTTTTCGGCACGAAATCTTGTTGTACTATGGTAGCGCTCACTGTTATTGGAAGAACAAAATTAAAACAAAGGATATAAATACATACTGATCGATCATAAGAGTACTTGATTTAATGATTTTGTTAAAAGTTAATCTTTACTGGAATTTATATTTCATCTACGTGTATAAATGTTATACAAGATGAATTCATTTATCTCTGGAAAAATTTCTGTTACTTGGAGTGTAACAATCCGTCGCACATTGACATGAGATAAAAGTTTGAGGTTCTTATAAGCTCAAAGTTGTAAACTACTTATAACCTTTTATTACAATTTTTAATTAAACCGAAGGAATATTTAAGTAGTCCATTGCTTTGAGGGCATTACATAGAGTTTCCTTCTTAGAATATCTAAGATGTGTGTCTCTTTCTAACCATTATGTATCCAAAATCTTGAAATATGACAGCGTATAAGTTTTAGATTACAATGATTGTTAAATAAACAAGAAAATATACTTTGTTAGGGACAAATAAAAATTCTTTTAGTTATTTTAGATAACTAGAGGGGTACTCGCGTAATGCAGCGGCGGTCTGGTGGTGGTAGTGGCGCCGAGTAGTATAAGTAATTGATGTAAAGGTAATTGGTGTAAAGAGGATAGTGTAGGTATTTTAAGAGATAAAAGATATATGATGTAAATATGTAAGAAAGATAATATGGACATTTCAAAATCTGAATTTTAAGACATTCTAAAAATAAAAACTCAAAATGCTTTATAAGTAGGTATATAGATTATAGATAGATAACCCTTTATTTTTATAATCTTTATTATCTTTATATTTTGTCATTCTAATAATTAAGTATATAATAAATAATCTGGTTTTATGGCATAGGTGATTAATTAACATTAGATCGGTTGGTAAAACGTGTATATTAAATTAATTACATGAAAGATTAAAAGATGAAATAAACATTTTGATCATTTTAATTAATTTAATATTTTGGTCTAAGTTTAACTTTCAATTTTAATGGTAGTATCAATGAGTCAATGATCCTTATAATTTTTTTTTATGACATATTGGTATATTTAGACGAAATTTCTTTATAAGTTCCTCACATGTTGTTTTTCTTCGTTTTTGAAAGAAAAGTATGCATGTCTAGATATGATGTGTTTACTAATTAAGTATTGTGACTTATAATATAATGTAGATCACTATAATCTTTAGTAATTAAAATGTTAGTTTAATAATAATGGCTAATTTAATTAATATGTGATAAACAATTAATTGTCTGTAGCTAATTATGCGATTATTAACAAAAATTACATAAATCTGGCCTAATGGATTTTAATCCAACTAATTATTAATTAGGTCGGGTCATATATGAATGAATCCTCTGGTACGTACGTAAAGACTTATTTATTAGCTGCCATATATGAATATTACGGTCTTGAAAAGAAAATGAAGAGAAAAAGAAGCAGTCGGTTCTTACACGTCGAACTGAATAGTGTACGTGTCGTCATGCATTGGGCCTCACCAATTAAACAGCACATACCATGCTTGTTGCACACGCCATTTCCATTTATAGCATAAACGTTTCCAGGAAACAGCTACAAGCATTGATACAATTATTTTTTTTTGGAAGGCAAGCATTGATACAATTATTAAGTGTATATACTTTTTGAAGAATTTCATAAACATAAAAGATAATTTATTTATTTTCACTATATTATAAAGTGAAATTAAAATGAATTAGTCAAAGGAGAATAAACGATCTATATATATTTGTGAGTTTACTTTTACTAAGAGTTAAGAGAAGTCGTGCTTCACTTGCAAATTGGAATTACATGACCGGATGACCCACTTAATAGTCATTAATTTGACTAATTGAAAATTATAATCAGTAGTCATATCATATGTGAATACGTACTGTAGCTTTTTCATCAAGCAATTTGTCTTATTTTATGCGTTTAAAATCAAATTTACTGTTACCATGAAGTTTATATTATCTTTTATGACAAATTGCTTTTAATTCATTTACCAAAAAGATAAAAGTGATTTCAATTAAGTAAATAAATAAATAAAGTTCAAAAACAAGCTAGGGTTGCATCTTTATCTATGTCACAAGGTAATCTCATCTTGCCATATATTCTTCCTTTTGAATGACAAACTTGTATGTTCGTCTCCATAAGAATTTAAGGATGCATTTAGTTCTAATTAAGAAACCAGAAGTTGTTAGAAATTGATGATCTTGAATCAACAATATAATCACAATCACACCAATATAATATGATAATAATACATGATGATAAAGATATAGAAGATAGAGGAGACAATGACAGCAAAGAAAGCCGTATGTGTGTATTGATTCATCTTACAACAAATAGGGTTAGACCCTTATATAATGTATGTAAACTTGGGGACTAAGTCTAGGGGTAAAGTAGTCAATGTATATTTGTACATAACAGTTTTATATATATAAAAAAAAAACTAGAAGAAAAACATGGAACACAAAAAACGTGTTTAAATGTAAATTTTTTCAAAATAGTTTTCATCAGTAACGGATCCAGAAGTTGATGAGATATTAGGCCTAAAAAAACTAACCATAGAAGCACATGAAAATTCGGAAACCCAATACTCAAATTGTGTTTAAAAAAAAAACCTGGCTTTCATTGAAAACATAACTTTGTTTTCCAAATAATAACTACCTATTGAAAAACTTATTTTACTATTGAAAAATGTAATTTTTTTTTGTATTTATGAACTTCAACTAAACACGTTTTCAATGTTTTTTTAGGAATAAAAAACCCTTTTCATTTTCTTAAAAATAAAAATAAAAGATTAAAAAAAGTTTTCTAAAACTAAACACACCCTAATGGTGTAAGATTCGAGTTTTCAATAATCCGATTGACCAATCACCTTAAACATAATTGAATATCACTAGACTAAAATAAAAAAACTCTTAGAGGCTCCCTATGGGCTCTTCGGTTCTTTTCTTTTCTTTTTTGAAAAAAAAAATAGAAACCACAGGCACGCCTTGTTGGATTATGGTAAAATCTGGTACCTCTTCAAAAAACCGAAGAGATGAAGAAGTGGTGGTGTGGGCCCGTATGTCAGGTTATATCCTCCTTATATATATATACATACATATATATATATATATATATATATATAATGTGTGTGTGTGTGACATATACATATGTATATGTTGTTTATCTGTTTTCTGCGGTGTTTTGATCGGATCTGGCCGGATTTACTCCGAAGACCGAATCCTTTTCTGATGACGGGATTTTTCGACGAGGGCGTGCCTATATTTTCTATGTTTATTTTCAAATCTATTGTTGCATGTTTTGATATTAATTGTTGATTCCGATATATGGTGGTCGGTTTATTTCTAATCTATTTTATAGTGATGATGTAGCCGTCGAAGGCTTGTCTTCTGGTGGTGATCCGCTGTTGTGTTTGTGGCCGGAGAGCCCATAGTAAACCCTCTTATATATCTCCAACTGTTTAACCTTTTTTTGAATTTTCCGACGACGACTACTTTTCTGGCGACAACCTTATGGCTTGACCATTTAACGGGCTATGATGATGATTACGATCCGATTACGAGATGGATATATCTGATTTTGATGATGATCCGATTTTCGGACTAGTTTTAAAGATAATCCGTATTTTGGGAGAGTAAAATTAAAGAATGACAACTTTTGCAACCTTAATAAATTGCAGCCATGACGGATTATACGTAAACTAGTTCCTTTCGTATATGAGTCCTCGTTTATATTTTTATGAAATATGATATATTTTTATATATGTTGTTAGTTTTATATATTGTTGTGTATATAAAATAAAGTGATTAATAAAAAGAAATGAACGTAATAGTTAGTGGATAGTTATTTTGGATTTTAAAAAGAGAAGTGGCGAGGTGGAATTGACGTAACGAGGAAAATAAGTGGTAACGATCGGGAACAGGCCCTCATATACTTTAATGGCGTATGACAGTGTGCCGCCTTTAAATCCAAAGTTACAAATTATTCTGTATGGTAATGGTAATATAATATAAAAATGCAATAAAATAAAGGTAAAAATCAAGAAGTCATAATAGAGACGTAGAAGCGAGTCGTTATGCGAGAATGTCTTGAAATTAAAATTCAATTGACTCAACCACTATACATTCAGTCATGAGTCATGACTGACCGCTTCATTCCACATTATGTATGTACGCATGACTATTAATAATTAATTAGCTCTCCTCCTTATAGAAAATTGACGATCGATCCCATTATTCCCATCTTCTTCAAATTTGCATAAGTGGCTCGACGACCAGTCCATCCATTTTAGTTTATTTTATAAGATGGTGATCATTTGAATTTATTTTTTTTACCCTTTTAAAAAGTCATGTTTTAAGTCTCGCCTTGCCATCCGGTATGTTTAAATCCCATGAAACTCTTATTTGTTGAAGATTGAGAAAAGTCGAAATTAAGGATCAAAGTGATGACTCAGAATTCAAACTCATGGACTCTCACTTTCAAAAGAAATGTTTGACCAGAGACGGAGCTGGTAAGGAGATAGAGGATGCTCAATCCCTTCTAACTAACACAACGTCTTATTTAAAATTTCATTTTAAAGGTTAAATAAACATTATTTTTTCTAATCGATTCCTTCTAATCAAGCAACCGACCCCTTTAATGTAAAATCCTAGCTCCGTGTGACCAATATTATTTTCCCTTTGACTAGGGCTACATGAAGTCAGAAAAACTGCTTCAATGGATGTGTAACGAAACTTAATACTGTTTGCATACAACTTCAACAATCAACTCAAAATGTATAATAAACTATTCTTGTTTTAGAAAAGCAAGTTTTACACCCATACTGCCATACATATTTGCTTTATAAAAAAAAAAAAAAAGTAAAAAATTATAGGCCCCAAACCAAAGCAGCATTTCTCATATATATATACTAGACAAAAGTCCACACGATGCGGCGGCGATGGTGGTAGTAGACTAGCAGTGATAGTGGTAATGATGGTGGCGGCGGCGGCGGGTGATAGTGGCGGCGATGGTGGTGACGACGGGTGGTTATTAATGAAAAAATAATTATATTATATATTGGAAATAACTGGAATATACTTGTTAATTTCTTTTTTGTACATCTTGTACTACATAATGATTTCACTTTCTTTAAACGAAATTATACAATTACTGAGTTTTTGTTTCTACTTGTGGGCCATTAAAATAGTTTTATTCGGGATACTCCATAATTAATAATAAGCCCATGTACGCTTTTTTCGCTGGACTAGTGGGCCTGTCAAATCCAGTACAACCGTACAAAACATCCCCTTTTAATATGGGTGATGATATTAGTACCATTACTTTTGATAGATCTACCATAATTATACATTAATGACTTGTACAGTCAGCTGTATAATCTATACAGTATGGTACATCTATCAAAAATGATGGTACAAATATCATCACTCTTCTAGTATTATAATTTATAATTTTATAATAATCACGAAGTAGTACGTAAGTACGTAACAAATAACAAATAATTTTTATCCGCGTTTTGAGACAAGATTTTAAATCATTTTTTCTCTTCGAAAATTAGTCCACTCTTTTAACAAGTTAGGGCTAAAAAAGGGTAGACATTATATGTTATTTGAAAACATATAAATGCAAATAAATAAATAACAATTAAATATGTATATGTATCATCCTTATATTGACATTTCATACATGTTATTACCATGATTCTTATACCGACAAAACATATAATAATATACTCATAATAATAAATAAAGTACAAATAGATTAAAAGAAAAGAAAAGAAAAAAAAAAACTTACTCAAGGTATAACGTGATTGTTTTGGGATTTTAAATGCAATTTTTTTTTGCTTCAATATTGAACTTTTACAGATTCATATAGTAGACACAAATATGGTTGTTTATCGTGTTTTAAAAACATTTTATGCTTTGACATTGAGTTACGATTCAAATACTGGGTACATTGTACTCAACACCCTCAATATCACACCAAGGCAATCACCGCTTGGCAATAACATCACAACCCTCCTGACGACGACGGCCCTCATCGGAGTCTTCTTCGTACTGCCCGTGCAAACATAAATTATTGTCTGTATTTTTATATTAGTCCGATCCTAAGCATAAATCTGTCTAAAGCTAGATTGGATTAAGATCTTTATTTTTCATACAATTAGCTAATACGGATCAAGTTATGATTAAGATTTATGAACCAATCAACTTGAACCTAATAACCTGTCACAACACAAACCGTCAGCCGAACCTATTTAAAATGGTTGTCTAACTTGTATCGAGCCAAGATGGCATATTTCATAATTTTTCTCGAAAACAGCATTGTTATATATGTTTTTTAATTAGATTAGATCAAGTCTTTAATAAGCTAGTACACATCATAGTAGTGAAGTTACGTGTGTTTTATAATTCTCGTAAAACTCGAAATTGTTTATTTTGGACTTTGGAGACTTATAAATCATTGGCATGCTGAATTCGTGGCGGCTTGATATTCAAAGTCAATCAAATCCAGCCATGGTCCTACGCGGTCATAACTGTGGTTAACGTGGCATACTTCAACAATGTACCCCGATTATAGGTAACGAAGAGAAAATCCATTATAGGTAACGAAGAGAAAATCCCAAATGATTCCTAACGGAATCATCAAACATAATAAATGTCTCATAAAGGTATTACTAACATAGTATCATCACAATAATTCTCATCAAATTCACAATCAACATAACAATTGCAAACGGCTAAATAAATAGTCTATTAAAAAGAAAGCACTAAGGGTAACTAAAGCCAACATCCACTAGCTCCAGTAATGGCTACCCCGTTCACGATCAAGCCACCAAATGATCAATCAACGCCTAACCTGAGGGCACAACATAATTTCCACAAAACACAAGTGTTAGCTTAAAAAGCTAAGTAAG
>JAOEHQ010009527.1:0-16705 GCA_025447715.1 Asclepias incarnata
TTTTCTTCCACACCAACAAATCACCATCGAAGTCGATTTTGGGATTCAAGACATGAACCCTAATTTTGATTTGGAAAGAAAAGGGGGAAAAGGGGGAAAATAACGTATTATCTAATGGAAATAATATATAGGGTCAAATGTGGGGGTAAAAAAGACATTTACCCCTTCACGTGCTTGACGCGTGACTATAATTAACGGGACGTTGGCCTTTCTTAGCAGGAGGTATCACCAGCGTGCAAAATTGCCAACTTTGGGTGTCATTCGGGTAAATAAATTCGTAAGGGTATGATACGTGCAATTTGACCTATTCGTCAGGTACCATCCTTGTAATTAACCCTATATGATATTTGTATGGTTTAGGAAGGGGAAATTTGAAATTCACTCTATTTTTTATTTTATACAATTAACTATATTTAATTTTTCCATACATGATTTTTTTTTTTTTTTTACTTAATGTTTATTTTTTTATTTTTTTTTCTGTTTTGTACAATTAACTATTTGACTTTCACAATAATGGCTATTTAATTTTATTATATTTTTATTTTAGTTTTTTTTCTTTTTTTTTTCATGCTTTAAACTAATGTGTAATTTTCATTTCTTTTTTTGGGTTTTTTTTTTTATAGTTTTTTCCTTTTTAGTCATGTTTTTAACTAATATTTATTTTTCATTTGTTATTTGCTTTATACAATTAAGTATATATAACTTTGAGTTTTAACTTCTCTTTATCAAACTGTATGATATGAACTCTTTTATAAAACTAGAACTAGGGGTGAGTACGGTTCGGTTTGGATCGGTTTTTTGACTAAAACCGAAAACCAAACCGATATAATTCGGTTTTTGAAAACTAAAACCATTGGGTTTCGGTTTGGGTTTATTTCGGTTCGGTTTTTCAATTTTAGACGATTTTTAACCATTTGTGGGTTTGAGCCAACTTGGGCTAGAAAGGTTTAAAGTTTATACCCTATGATTATACTACAATTTCAATAGCTTTTCCAAATAATATTACTAACGAAAACACTACAATAATGACAATATATCCATCAAAATAAGTTGTACAAACTTCAAATATTTATATCAAACAAACTTCATATATAACTATTTATATATTTTATCCGTTGTTTCGATATGCAATTTAATAAACCGAATTGATATTGTTGTGTATTTTCACCTAAAACATATAATTGATATTATTTTGTACACTAAAAAAGCAAATATATTAACATATCTATTAAGAATGGGTAATAAAAGGATATAAATATAAAATAACGTAAACAATATATATTTTTGGTTCGGTTCGGTTTGGTTTTTATGGTTCGGTTTTTCATATGAAACCAAAACCGAACCAAAACTTTCGGTTTTCAGAAAATCAAAACCAAAAACAATTGGGTTTTTCGGTTTTGCGGTTCGGATTTTTCGGTTTTCATGTTTTTTTTGTTTGTTTTTGATTCGGTTTTTCTCACCCCTAACTAGAACATTAAGAATGTATCATTACCACACTTAAAAACTCAAAGATATCACAAACAATTTTTTACAAAACCTTGCCTACACCCTCACCCACCCTCCATTCTATCTCCATCTTCGCCCTTTTCCCGTTTTATACCCTCTATCTTTCTTTATCTTCCCTATTCTCTTTTCCCTTCCTCAAAACTCGCCGGAGCTCCACCGTCAACGTAAAAACTCACAATCTCACTATCCGTCTCCTTTTCATTCGTGATAACCACTCTAAAGTCTTTTTTCATAATTTTTTTTGTGTGGCACTCAACATTTATTTGTTCAGATCTCTACAAATACCAAACCCTTGAATACCTTGACTCATTTGACATTATTTATTGTTTTTAGATTGAGACCAAACCCAATCCCTTGTTGGTTTAAAGGGTATCATAAATAAAGAGGGTTCCATGTACATATGGTGACACCAAAACTATCAAAATAAATAACATTGTATGCGGATACAAAGTTAAAGTTTTTGAAACCAGGTTCAAAATATATCTAAATAAATTTAATACAAAACCAAGAAATGAAAAAGATTAAAGAAAATAAAGTAGATAAAATTAATCAAAGAAAGTTATAACCTTTAGTAGAAACCCTCTTGTGAATGAGAATATATGAATTTTTTTAGTAGGGTTTTACATAAGAAGGAAATATCATCTATGATGACCCGGACCAAAACATTTTTTTTTATACCGTTTTGCCATATAAATATTAAACACTTGTGTAGCTAACTACTCATCCGCGGTCTATTCATGACCCGCTTACCTCACCCACGACACACCTAACCCACTCGTAACCATCTGCGATTACCCACAAAAATTTTGATTTTGAATTTTATTTACGTGTCAACATCTAAACCTATGTTTTGTAAAAAAAAAATGGGATCATCCTACAAAAAAGTACTACTCATGAATGAACCTCGTAAGCCAAAAAATATTTTATGTATTTATGTTTGACCAAATTAAAATTGTCAATACACTTTATAAAAAAATAGTTATCGTGATTTCTCATTATAAAAAAAAGATCAATGTACCATAAATTTTGATTAATTTATAATAATTGCGTATTAAATGTTTGTATAACATGTAATAAAATTTGTATGATAAATTTATCAAATTGTATGATATGAACTCTTTTATAAAAGTAGAACATCAAGAGTGTATCATTACGACACCTAAAAACTCAAAGGTATCACAAACAATTTTTTAGAAAAAACCCTGCCTATACCCTCATCCACCTCCCATTATATCTCCATCTATGCCCTTTTCCCCCTTTTATCTCCTTTATCTTTCTCTATCTTCGCTATCCTCTTTTCCCCTCCTCAAAACTCGTTGGAGCTCCATCGTCGGCGTAAAAACTCACAATCTCACCACTGCCAGAAAACCATTTTAGGAATTTATCCGTCTCTTTTTCATTCGTGATAACCACTCTAAAGTCTTTTTTCATAATTAGTTTTTTTTGTGGCACTCAACATTTAATTTTCCAGATCTCTACAAATACCAAACCCTTAAAATCCTTGACTCATTTGACATTATTTATTGTTTTTATATTGATCCCAAACCCACCCCCTTGTTGGTTTAAAGGGTATCACAAATAGCGCGAGTTTCATGTACATTTGGTGAGACCAACACTATAAAAAAACCAAACATTACTATAATCCTTGCTGATGTGTGTGCCGATAAAAAGTTAAAGTTTTTGAAACCAGGTTCAAAAAATATCCAGATAAATATAATGCAAAACCAGGAAATGAAAAAGATCAAAGAAAAAAAAGTAGATAAAATTAATCAAATGAAGCTATTACCTTTAGTAGAAACCCTCTTGTGGTGGGAAGATATGATTTTTTAAATAGGGCTTTACATAAGAGGGAAATATGATCTATGATGTCCCGAACCAAAACAATTTTTTTTTCTTTTTTCTTTACCATATAAATATTTAACACGTGTGTAGCTAACTAGTCATCCGCGACTATTCATGACTCGCTTACCTCACCCACGACACACATAACCCACATGTAACCATCCGCGATTACCCACATAAATTTTAATTTTGAATTTTATCTACGTGTCAACATCTAAACCTATGTTTTGTAAAAAAATGGGACCATCTTGCAAAAAATTACTACTCATGAATCAACCTCGTAAGTCAAAAAATTATTTTATGTATTTATGTTTGACCAAATTAAAATTGTCAATACACTTTATAAAAAAATAGTTATCCTGAGTTCTCATTAAAAAAAATATGATCAAATCATAATTGTGCATTAAATGTTTGTATACCATGTAACAAAATTTGTATGATATATTTATCAAATTGTATGATATGAACTCTTTTATAAAACTAGAACATCAATGGTGTAATATTACCACATTTTAAAACTCAAAGGTATTACTAACATTTTTTTTACAAAACCATGCCCTACCCTTTCACTCACCTCCCATTATATTTTCATCTCCGCCCTTTTTCCCCTTTTATCTCCTCTATCTTTCTCCATCTTCCCTACCCTCTTTTCCCATTCTCAAAACTCGCTAGAGCTCCACCGTCGGCGTAAAAACTCACAATCTCACCACCGCCGGAAGACCCTTGTAGGAATTTTTTCACTAAATGTTTTCTTTTCTTTCGTGATAACTACTCTAAAGTCTTTTTTCAGATTTTTTTTGTGGCACTCGACATTTATTTTTTCAGATCTCTACAAATACCAAATCCTTAAAATCCTTGACTAATTTGACATTTTTTTTATATTGTTTTTAGATTGATCCCAAACCCATACGCTTCTTGGTCTAAAAGGTATCACAAATAGCGCGAGTTCCATGTATATTTGGTGACACCAACACTATAAAAAAAAATCAAACATTAGAATCAGCGTGTGTGCTAAAAAGTTAAAGTTTTTTGAAACCAAATTCAAAACATATCGAGATAAATATAATGCATTAATCAAAAGAAGCTATTACCTTTAGTAGAAACCATTGTGAATGGGAAAATATGATTTTTTTAGTAGGGTTTTACATAAGAGGGAAATATGATCTATGATGTCCGGACCAAAACCTTTTTTTTACAATATAAATATTTAAGACGTGTGTAGCTAACTATTCATCCGCGACTATTCATGACCCCCTTACCTCACCCACGACACACCAACCCACTCGTAACTATCGGCGATTACCCACATAAATTTAAATTTTAAATTTGATTTCCGTGTCAACATCTAAAGCTATGTTTTGTAAAAAATCGGACCATCCACAACAAAGTACTACTCATGAATCAAACTGGTGAGTCAAAAAAGTATTTTATGTATTTATATTTAACTAGATTTAAATTGTCAATACGCCTTATTAAAAATAGTTATCGTGATTTCTTATTATAAAAAAAGAATCGATAAATGTATCAAAAATTTTGATTAATTATCATAATTGTGTATCAAATCAAATATTTATATAACATGTTATAAAATTTGTATGATAAATTTATGAAATTGTATAATATGAACCCTTTTATTAACCTAGAAGTCTAGAACCGTTGAGAGTTTCTCTCTCTAGAGAGATCTCAGACCTCTCTCTAGATCTGAGAGATCTCTCCGGTTTCTTCTTCGGCATCGCGTCGTTGAGAATATTTTTGAATGGTAAATCCTTTCGGAAGCAGCCTTTCTATCTTTGAGTAAGGGTAAAGCTGTCTACATCATACCTCCCCTATTATCTATTTATTCGGGATTTGGGTACCGCTGTTGTTGTCGTCGTCTAGAACCCACAACTAAAAATTCAATGGTAATATGGTATTATCACAAACAATTATTAAAAACAAACATTTGTTTTTTACAAAACCCTGTACACCGCCACCCACTCCCCATTTTATCTCCATCTCCGCCCTTTCCCCCCTTTTATCTCCTCTATCTTTTTCTATCTTCCCTATCCTCTTTTCCACTCCTCAAAACTCGCCGGAGCTCCACCGCCGGCGTAAAAACTCACAATCTCACCATCATGAATCCGTCACTCCTTTCAACACAACAACAACCACCTTCTATCCTCTTCACTCCATTTCTAAACCCTACACCTCTCAAACTCACTACTAATTCACTCACCTTCACTCGACGGCGCTACCGTTACGCTTGCCGGAACCCTTCCGTCCGGTGCTCCGCTTCATCTCCCGACCAGCCGTCCACTGCCGCTGCCGTCACCGATGTTTTTGGAGGTACTGTTTCCATTAAACTTAAATTAATTAAAATGAAGTTAAAAAATTATGCTTAGAAGTTGTTATAAGTTTGTTATAATGCATAACTAACTTCTGTAACTAACTTCCAACTAACTAACTGTATACACACACACACACACATATATATATATATATACTCGTATAATATAATGTCATAAGATATCATTATACTTTTTGGAAATGTCTATTTAGGCAATTAAAAGACTTTTATGTTCATTCAGGTAATTGTAACTTTATTTGAACGGGATAAAGCTTGGTTAAAACTGTTATTATCGGTAATATGGGTGACATGTCAAAACTACTCATTTTGATGGACACAATGGTAAAAATTACTTTAAACGGTCAAATAAAGTTATCATTATCTAAGACGGCTGCCAACGGTCCTCTTCGGTTGAAACTGAAAAGGTCGTCAGTTGTGACATTGTTGGCATGGGTTCTTCACTTGCTCTTCGGTTTTGGTAGCGTTCGGTTAACCGACGGGTGAGGGACGAAGGGGGTGGGGTCTTTGGTGAGATATGTGTGTTTATATATACATGTATGTGTGTGTAAACTGTAAAGTGATGAAGGAAGTGAAGAGGTGTTATTGGCGGGGTGTGTCAGTTTACAAGTGCTGATGTGGCACAACTGATGAAAGAAGTGAAGAGGGTGTTGTTGCGAGTGGTCTAAGTGGACATAAAAAACTTTGAATTACCTATATATAGACATTTTTGGAGAGTATGTTGCTATTTTATGACATTATCCATATACATGTTATAAACGTCATATGTGTATTATCTAACTGTATATATGTATTTTAAAACAGGAAAGAAGGAGTTAACGGCATTTCAATCGATAATTGATTCGATGACGCCAACAGTTAGGTTAGCTAGCTCAGTTGTTGTAGTTGCTGCTGCAGTTGCAGCTGGATATGGATTAGGGTTACGTATCGGTGGGAATAAGAATGTTGGTTTGGGCGGAGCTGTTGTTTTGGGTGCTGCTGGCGCTGGTGCTGTTTACGCTATGAATTCGTCTGTTCCAGAGGTTGCTGCTGTTAGTTTGCATAATTATGTGGCTGGTTCGGATCCTGGGTCAGTTAAGAAAGAAGATATTGAAAGCATTGCCAGCAGGTTTTTGTTTATTTACTGTCTCAAATAAATAAAATTGCTTGCGGTTGATGCTGTTTTTAGATTGCAGAATGATGATTTTACGGTTTAAGGAATGTATATTTAGTGCAGTTTTGTGATGAATTGAATGATATATTAAGAGTTGGTCGGTAGTTTTTGAAAGGACGGATCACTTATCATATTTATCTGTGTAAGTTTAATCAAACTGTATGTAGCTTTCACATTGGGCAAAAAAGGCAATCATATTTGAAAAATGACAAAAATGGATTTGGTTTCATGGATATTTGAAGAACGATTTTTTGCTGTTTTTATGGGCAAACAAAAAGCTTAACTTTGGGTGAATGTTTTGCTGCTTTAGTATTGATACAATACAAATCAATTGGGAAAGTGACTATATGCAACTGTGTTAAGCAAGAATGGTTTTGATTTTCTGGCAACATTAGTTGATAAGCTAGCTGGGAATGAGACTGTAGCTAAGAATATATCTGGAAGTTTGTATATATTAGGCTAGTTGTCTTTTTAATAGATTTGTTTGGTAAAATTAGATCAAACTAGCTATCTTGTATGCAATGAGGTACAACATTTTTGTTTTTTTTATAAATTCAAGCTTATTTATTTTTTATCTAGGATAAGAAACTTGGAACATGTATAGATCCTCATCGTTTGTTAGCAAAAGAATTAATGAGGAAAATATTGAAGGACTTACTTGTTTGGAACATAGCAAATGAGTTGCGGTCTATTGTGTACTTGGTAGAAATCCTTGCTACTTGACTGTTGATGTTTATGCTTCTTCGTTTTAGATATGGTGTTAGCAAACAGGATGAAGCTTTCAATGCAGAGCTTTGTGATATATATTGCCGGTGAGTAGCATTTTTTTTTAGTTTGTAGAACTTTCATCTGAGTGACTATGTTTGTTAGATGTATTTTCTGATGTCCACTGCATGTAGTTTAGTGATATGAACTAGAAGTTAAGGGTGTTAAGTGTCATTGTTTAATAATCAGTTAATTAGTTATAGTAATGTCTTGGTGGACAAGTTAGGTCTTGTCCGGTGGTTCTTTAAATAAGGCTTGCGTGCCATTTTTTTGAGTCAGTCAGATTTATTCGGTTCTTGTGAACAACTTGGAGTGGCTGGAACTCAAATCCAGTTTAGGAGTTGCGGGAACTCGAATCCCGTATTTATCTATCATACAATTAGTGTTCTTTGTGCTATCTTCTATTTAAATTCTGTTTGATACACATCATTTAGTAGAAGTCGCAGTTTGAACCCATTTATGTGCAAACGGTTAAATCTGGGTTGTAATTATTGGTAACATGTTTAAGGGATCAACCATTTAAACCAAATTTTTAGTGTAAGTAAGCTCAAATGTCAAATAAATCGAGTGGTTTTATAAACAGCCTAAAGCATGCTTAAGTGTTTACATCCTCCAAAATTGATTCTTTGAAGAAATTGGGTGATGATTATTAATACCGGTTATTGTTGTCATAATATCTTAAAAATTCTTGAAGTTTAAACAAAAAACAGACTAAAAGATTTGTGGTAAACATAATCCGCTTTGACTAGTCCATTTTGCCGCCTATAAGCTTTTTGGTTCTTTTGTCGACCTATCATAATAAAGTCTACACATCTCTTGACCTATCAAGTCCTTTCACACTTTTATCAATTTTGCACATTTCCCCCCCAAGTATTTGAAGTGCAAAAGTAATCCATGAAAACTTATTACCATTTTATCATTCTATTTAAATCTCAGATATGTTACATCTGTACTTCCTTCTGGAGGTGAAGATCTAAAGGGTGACGAGGCTGATATTATCATTAAATTCAAAAATTCACTGGGAATTGATGACCCTGATGCAGCTTCTATGCACATGGAGGTACTGTTTACAATGTTGGTTTATTGGTGCATAATTTGGAACAGGGGGGGGGGGGGGTGTTAAGCGGCCTTGTTTCAAGATTTACCGATCTCTCTCTTCACCCTTTGTATCTGTTCAACAGATTGGCAGGCGTATTTTCAGACAAAGATTGGAAACTGGTGATCGTGAAGCAGATGCAGAACAGCGTCGGGTAAGTTACCTTTCAGTTCGCTACCGAATAGGGTGGAAGTTGATCAAAGTTTATTACTGTGTATGACTTGAGTTGTTTTACTAAAAGATTTTAGATAAAACTTTCTAATAATTGTTTATGTACTAAAAAACTTAAAATTTGACCAAAAAATGTTTGTGGGTCATCCCAACCCAATTTGACTTGTTACTGCCCCAACCCGTATTGAACCTGTACCCAACCAGCCGATCTCTAGAATTAGTTGGCTAAGTAAAGATACAGAGCTTGATCATTGTTGGGGTCTCCAGTGCAGGCATTTCAGAAGCTGATTTATGTTTCAACACTCGTGTTTGGAGAGGCTTCGGGTTTTCTTTTACCCTGGAAGCGTGTGTTCAAGGTTACCGAGTCACAGGTATTGTCATTGTCAATTCAAACATATACCAGTTTGGCTTCCTAAAGTTACAAACTTATGTTTGAAAGCAGCTCATAACTTTTTGGTTCTTGTGAATCTCTGTCCATCAGGTTGAGGTCGCTATACGTGACAATGCCCAACGGTTGTATGCTTCCAAACTAAAATTGATTACCCAAGGTAAGGCTGTTTCGTTGATTATATTGAACTTTTATACCAACTGTATAATCATGCACTAGTAACAATTATAAGGGGTGTTTAGATGTGGACTTCGGAAGTGATTATATGTTATTTAGTAATCTAACTTAGATACTCAGCGGTATAAGATAGTGTGTGGCTTGAAAATTCATGGCATAGAGAATGACATTGGCGTTTAGCCTATCAAATTAGGTTAAAAGAAGGGGTAATCAGGTAATTCGGTTATATTTTAGTTCCAGCTGGTCTGTGACTGATCATTCTAAACTAATTATTTGACTCCTAAATGAAGAAGCAAATCCATCCATCCAAACTTTAAGAATTGATTATTGCTGCTTCATATTGTATTTCTTCTATTTTACTTGACAATCTACTTGAAGCAACAATAGTTTGTGTTCTAAAATACTACATGTATTCTGTTAAAATATAATTTCTTATACATAAACACCTATGTTCCTGTTCCATCTCTTAGATGTTCAGCCGGAAGACCTTATTAGCCTGAGAGATGCACAATTGCAGTGTCGGCTTTCAGATGAGGTAAGCATTTTGAAGGCCATAAGCGAATACATTTTGATGATAGTTGTAGTGTTCTAATGATTGAGTTGGATTTATTTCAGCTAGCTGAAGACATGTTTAGGGAGCATAGTAGAAAGCTTGTTGAAGCAAATATATCAACAAGTGTGAATGTACTCAAGTCCAGGACAAGAACTGCGTAAGTCGTATTGGTACCTTGTCAGATAATATTTGAAATAGATGTGACATTCTTGACTCGTTTGCTTTTGAATTAGTTGGTTCTGGTTTTGTTTTGCCTCTAATGGCTCAAATGGGTGCTGTTAAAAAACAGGGTAAGATAGTACAAATGGTTTAAGAAAACAAGTTGAAATTCATACAAAGTGAATTTTATTTAAAAGAATAGATTATTATTGAAGTCATAGTTCTTTCGTAGTTAGATATCGAAGTTCTAATGTTTTTGGACTAGGGGTCTGACTGACTACTCAACTACTGACAAAAGTCAACTTTTTTGCCCGACCCGTTCTTTTGCCACCTCATTTTTTTTACCAAATTACTTATTTTTAAGAAAATGGGTTTTGTTATATGCTTTTTGTGCATTATGCTTCTTCCCAAGTTAAACACCCAATTGATCTTATGCAAAAAAAATTCTTTTGGCAATGCATTACATCAAGATTGCAACATTGCTGTTTTTATCATTATAAAGTATCAACATCATCAAATTTGGCCCAAAAAGTTTATTGTGCTATTATCAAGGAGTATTATAGATATCTGATGAATTGTTGTATATTTAAGTTGAACCATTTGTCCTTTACATGCAACATTTTCTACATGATGGATTTGTACGTTTTACTTATTCTATGATCTTTTTCGGAATGTCAACAGTCAACATGAATGTACCATTTCTCTTTTTGGCATTTTCTCATTTCAAAGATTGCAACTTTATAAAATATTAGTATCTTGGATAGTTGACTAATAGTAAAAGCACCTAAAATTAAAGCTAGAATGAAGTTTGTTATACTGTTAATAAGTGTTGTTTAATTTTGTGTGGCGTTTGTAATGCTAAAATGAATTTTGTTTTTCAGCAAGGAAGCCAGACTTATTGTAGAAGAACTTGATAAGATATTAGCATTCAATAATGCACTTGTCTCACTCAAAAGCCATCCTGATGCGAGCCGCTTTGCTCGTGGGCTTGGTCCAATTTCTTTAATAGGTACTCTGATGCTCTTATCCAGAGCAGTTTTCGTTCCTTCAAAACATAGAGGTGGCAACATGGCAGCTCGAGAAGGTTGGGTAACATGTGAAAACGGGTATGGTTCAAAGGGTCAATGATGGCTGGGATGACCCAAAAGGTTTTTTTGCTTAGAAGTTTTGATTTTTGATTTTATATAAATAGTTAGTGTGTCATATAATGAAAAAAAGGGGTAAATGGGTGGGAACTCCCTGGTCCCATGTACCGTCTTGGTACCCAGAGTGCACACCGCATAGAACTCATGCCCGGTGAAGCACCATCCTCGCACATGGAGCACAAGATGTATTTTCTCCACTTGCCTTTGGCAAGGTTTGAACCTGTGACCTTGCAGTCTTCATCTTGTGGGCCCATGTGGTCACATGGTGGCGGTACCAGTTGATCTATGATTACCAACATTATGCTATCTCGATTAAAATTCAGTATTTTGAATAAAATGATCCAGAAGGTTTTATGCATTACAGATAACCCCGTCTGACTTTTAACCATTTGACCCATTTTCTTTTTACATACCTTTTTAGTTGAACTTTGACCAGCTAGAGATAAACATAACTTAAATTGACCCACTCACAAGTAAATGGGTTTAATTTGCCGCCTCTAGTAAAGTATGGTATTTCTTGTTCTGTTCACTGGTTACTAATATCACTTATGGGGGTAGGCGGCGAGTATGACGGTGATAGAAAGATGGACGACCTTAAGCTCCTCTACAGAGCATACATTGCTGATTCTCTATCAGGTGGCCGTATGGAGAAAGAGAAGGTACAAAACAAACTTTCCTTTTTGGGTCCCATTGTATCGGCTGATTGAAAACTTGTGAAGTTTGCTTAGATGCTTTTTGGCTCTACTATTTTGATCTGTCAAGCATTTCTACATTGTCGGTCTCATTCATGTGAAGGGAATCAATGATATGGTCGAGTCTGATAGAAACATGACCCAGATATACTGGTGGATATAAACGGGAATATATATCTATTCTACTTCTACATAATGTTTTTATGTTTCTTGTGCTCCATAGCTTGCTGCATTGAGCCAGTTGAGGAATATATTTGGTTTGGGTAAAAGGGAAGCGGAATCGATTGCAATAGACGTTACCTCAAAAGTATACCGTAAACGCCTTGCCGAGTCTGTAACTGGGGGTGCTTTAGAAGCTGCAGATAGCAAAGCAGCTTTTCTTCAAAATCTTTGTGAGCAGTTGCACTTTGATACCGAGAAAGCCATTGAGATTCATGAAGGTAGTGTGTGCTGGAACTTTTTTTTTTAATTCTATGTCATCTCTTTGATAATTAGAATTGGAAAAAACTCGCAGGTTCAGTAACGGGTCAAATTTAGTTGTTTCTTGTTACGGTTGAAAAGGGTCAGGTTGAGTTGACACATGAATACTCTTTTGCCCGATTCCTATTAATAGTTGATGTGTCGAATATGATTACAAATATCAATGTTTCACAATAGTAATGTCCTTTAAATAGAACCATTTAGGAGGTTATAAGCATTAAACATGTGTTTCTGTTCCTCCTTTAGCTACCTTCTGTTCGACCTGTTAGGGTAAGTCTTAACCCAAATCAAATTTTTCAGTAAATGAGTCGAAATTGCCAAATCTACTGATAATCAAGGAAAAGTCTGTATGCATAATTGTTGTGTTGATCATTGACGTCTTGCCGGTGAAATGGTTGTTTAGGTTGACTTGTTAAAACCTGGGAAGCTTTTGTATAACAAAATATTGGTGTAGTTCTCGCAATATTCTTATGCGTTAATTTGTAACAGAAATATACCGTCAAAACCTTCAACAATCTGTGAAAGATGGAGAGCTTAGTGATGACGAGGTTAAGTCCCTAGAGAGGTTGCAAGTTATGCTTTGTATCCCTAAACAAACTGTTGAAAAGATTCATGAGGAGATCTGTGGCACTCTATTCGAAAAGGTAATCACTATACTGATTCTTTTTATATATACCTAGAGTTTCTATGTGCATTTTTTTTTGGGAAGGCTAATAATACACTATATAGCTCCTCCATTAAATATTTTAATGTTTGGATTGCTTTGTGGTTTCAACTTTTGAGTGATATGTTGATTGTTTATCGAGTACTTCGTATCTAAATTACCCTTCAGTAGGGGAGAACAAAAAAAAGTCTTAACAGGCCCAAATCGTAATGGGCAAGTGGGTGATTTACCATAGAATCTTACCTAGAAATTAACTGTTGGAGTTTTCGATGGATAGGTTGATGCCAATTTGGAGTCGGTGGTTTTTGTGGATCATTTTTCAATGATCATTTTTGAGTGAGTATTATTGATTAAAAAAGTATTTCAGGTTGTTAAGGAGGCTATAGCTGCAGGAGTTGATGGGTATGATGCTGATGTCCAACAGGCTGTAAGAAAGGCTGCATATGGTTTACGGTTAACAAGGCAGGTGGCCATGTCTATTGCTGGCAAGGCGGTAAGCCCTTCATGGTGGTTGTATTATTCACAGAGGTGGTAGCTTGATTGGGTTGGCGGTCAGAATAATGGGTCAAATTAATGCATGTTGGATTAGGCCTGAAACATATTTTTCCAAATATTACAAATTCCATTTATAAAGATTTAATGTGCCGAGTTTTTGCTATTATGTAAAATACAATCCATTTATTCAATACAATGATTTAGAGGAGGTTCTATGCAAAAGTTAAATGTCCTTGCTTTTGACCCATTTGATGCTTTTTTCTTTTAGATATAAAGCATAGCACAAATTGACCTATTCATTACCCAGTGAATCAAAGTCACCACATTTTATTTTCTGTAGCTGTGTACAATTCATATTCAAGTTTTGTCACATTATGACATTATTTTGTGCAGGTTCGGAAAATTTTTATAAGTTATATACAAAGATCACGGGCGTCAGGTAGCCGCACAGAGGCAGCAAGAGAACTCAAGAAGATGATAGCATTTAACAACTTAGTCGTAACTGAACTCGTGTCAGACATCAAAGGTGAATCATCCGAGACGACCTCAGAAGATGAGATTATTGATGTGGAAGCAAAACCTGTCGAAGAAGTAGAGGATGAAGATAAAGAATGGGAGTCATTACAGACCCTTCGTAAAGTCAAACCGACACAAATGATCCAGGGGAAGAAGGGTCAAACCGATATAACTCTAAAAGATGACCTCCCTGATAGGGACAGAGCAGACCTTTACAAAACGTATTTACTCTATTGTTTAACCGGGGAAGTCACAAGAGTCCCGTTTGGGGCCCAAATCACCACAAAAAAAGACGATTCTGAATACGTCTTTTTAAAACAATTAGGTGGCATTCTCGGGTTGACTGATAAAGAGATCGTAGATGTGCATAGAAGCTTAGCCGAGCAAGCTTTCAGGCAGCAAGCTGAGGTAATATTAGCAGACGGGCAGCTCACAAAAGCCCGTGTTTCACAGCTGAACGAGCTGCAGAGACAAGTTGGATTGCCATCTGAGTATGCCCAAAAGATAATAAAGAACATAACGAGCACTAAAATGGCAGCTGCCCTTGAAACTGCTGTTGGCCAAGGGCGTCTCAGTATAAAGGAGATTCGTGAGCTCAAGGGGTCAGGGATTGAGTTAGATGTGATGGTGTCACAAAGTCTAAGACAGAATCTTTTTAAGAAAACTGTAGATGATATATTTTCTTCAGGGACCGGTGAGTTTGATGAGGTGGAAGTTTATGAAAAGATCCCGGAAGATCTTAGTATCGATGTTGAGAAGGCGAGAGGTGTTGTTCATGAACTTGCACGAACTAGGTTGTCAAATTCTTTGATTCAGGCTGTCTCATTGCTTCGACAGAGAAATACTAAAGGGGTGGTAAGTGGAAACTAGAGTTACCTATTTACCCCTTAATTTAACCTAATTTGAGAGACGTTCATTCCCATTTATCAAAATGTCTAATTTCATCTAAATGTATTTTTGGGTCTTTTTTATGAATTATCTTATCAATAATGATTTTTTGAACACTGAAAATTTTCATTATCCAATTGTTCCTACTTCAAACAATTGGAACACATAAAAGTACTATCATCTACAAATTTCAAACAATAATGCCCAATGGGCATAAAAGTTGATGCAGATTCAAACTTACCGAAAAAGAAGCTTATGTTTCTAAGCTATCTAAAATCAGAAATTTTATATGTTTCGAGGAATGAGAGCCCGTCTGTTTTGTATATTCAGTTTATGAATATTGAACCGTAGGAATATAGGATTCTCTAATTCAGCTATCTATGAAATGAGTGGCCTTTTAGTGTGTGGTTTTTTGGGCTCTAATTTTTTTAGATTCTGAAGAACGGCGTTCTTAAAACTGTTTGCGATTTGGATACAGGTTTCTTCTCTGAATGACTTGTTAGCTTGTGACAAAGCCGTGCCAGCATCACCGTTGTCATGGGAGGTGACTGAAGAGTTGGCAGATCTCTTCCTAATATATCTGAAGAGTGACCCAGCGCCTGAAAAGCTGTCACGGTTACAATACTTGTTGGACATCAATGATGCGACAGCAGAAGCACTACAAGGGATGAGAGATCGAGCAATGCCAAGTAGTGGAACTAGTGAAGAGGAGTTTGTGTTTTGAGTTTTTGGTCTGGTTTTAAGAGCAATAGGCAGACAGGCAGGTGTTGTATGTGAGGGGACGAGTCTTCCCCTGCTGAGTATTCGATTGTTCCAATACGTATTTGTTTAAAGATTGTATTGTCCACCATAGATATACTGTAAGATGTTTGATAGTGTGTACATGATGAAACTGGTTTTTGTTGGATTTCCAGAATTCAGTAATTTTTGAATAATGTGAATGCTAGTATTGAGTTGGTTGATACCTGTGATTCCAGTATTCCACTACATTCAAGGATTTTAGGTCATGTAAGATTGTTACTAGGGGTTTGTAATACTTGACCCAGGTTCATAAACCCGAATAGCTGACCTGAAACCACCTTCTGTTCAGAACTGGACTCTTATTTATTTATTGCCTGTGCTTGAAACAGGCTGTTAGTTGTGTAGTCTTGTGTTCAATATAAAACCAAGTATGTGTTTGGTTAATTGTCCAGTCTGGGACTATCAGATTCTAAACATAAACAAAGCGAAGGCTTATCGTCTTTACACAAAATTAATGTCCGTTTAGGTGCACTTTTGGAATTTGTGCTAGTATTGACAATTGGTGCACCTATATGTTTGTCCAAAAGGTCACCTATATTGGAATCGATATTTGATCCATAATTCATTGGTTTTTGTCGTTTTGAGACAGGCTTCGTCTTGTATACTTTCAGTATAGAAAACTAAGCACTCAACAGAACCAAACATAAATATCAATTTAAGCTACTCATAGCATATTTTTTATTTTTATTTTTTAAATTTATTTATTTTTATTTATCGATTTCTCATTGTGTCTAACATAAACACTTCACGTTTGGTTCACTGGAATGGAATGGAATCTGATGGAATTGGAATGGAATTCCATTCCTGAGTGTGTTTGGTTGTTCAAAGATGGAGGAATCTCATTCCGTTGGAATGTAAACATTCCTTCAT
>JAOEHQ010009538.1:0-12462 GCA_025447715.1 Asclepias incarnata
ACATCGTCCATATCCACCAATATCGGATCGGGTCGGGTGGATGTTCATCGGGTCGGATTACCATTGCCATCCCTAATCGGTCCTCCAAATCAACCGATCTGTCATGACACATGTCTATGATGTGGGTGAATAATATTTTATTAGTTTTTTAATATATATATATATATTTAATTATAATTTTTTTTAATATCTTATATTTTATAAGTTTTTATAAAAATATAAAACATGGAATTTTTATTTTTTATAATAAATATTTTGACATAAGTTTTATTAAAAATGGATTTATTTCAAAAAAAAATGTATTTTTTTATATTTTACTCATTTTAATTTTTAAATTTTTTATTTTATAAAGTTATTGTAAAAATAGTTTATTTATTTAAAATTAAATAATTATTTTTAATATGGTAAAAATAATTACAAATCATATTTATTTAATAAAAAAAAACAGTTTAAGTTGAGTTGTGAATGTGTATAAAAGGTTGAGTTAGGGTGGGATGTTTAGGTGAAAGAGAAAGAAATCAAATTTTTATTAAAGATTAGGTTGATGTAAGTTGTAAGTATAGGTAAATGTTCATTTACAAATCATAATTAAGATGAAAATCAAATGATAAATCTCAACCACAAATTTCCATTTATTTCTACTTTCCTTTTTATTTTTTTTTTACCTTGTTTTATTTTTTTTTATTTTAAAAAAAAATTAAAAAATCACTCCAAAAAATAATAATAGTAATAATAATTTTTTAAAACGGTGTAGCCCGTATGGCTAAGGCCGGAGCCCGTCAGTCTAGGGCGGAGCCATGACGGCTAAGAGCGGAGCCCGTCAGGTAAATCACCCAATCACCCCTATGACCTATCACCCCAACAGCTACCCCTTAGTAATATCCTTGAGGTCTACGTCTGATAAGGGCAAAGACCCTCTGAACGGGCTATGCCCGTTCGGTTAAGGGCTACGCCTATACCGAATAATCATCCGATTTTATTTTATTTTTGTTAACATTTTTCTAACTTTCATTTGATTACAACCCTGTAAGTGTAGATGTTCTAAGTTGGGAGCGGGGAAACTTTTGTAAACGTAACCATAGTTTGCTACACAAAACCTTGCATGTACTCATCTAAACATATAAGTTACACTTGAATTAGTATAAAGAATACAGAAATTGTTAGTTTGCTCAACATCCACATTTCACACCAAATAAACATTGGCTAATATCATATATGTACTCGTCTAAATCATGGATCAGTTTACTCGTCTAAAACATTGGCCTGTTAAAGCTAATTGTTACTGATGTCTACTTCACCTTCGTTTAAATAACTGTGTTTAGAAATTTGCTAACCAAGCCGACTATCATGTATAAAATATGATCATAATAATTGTTTTACATGAAAGGTTGGAATTTTATCCTTCGTTGAATAATTGTTTTTAACCAAATTCTTTGTGGCTCCTATAGTTAAACCTACAAGTGTAAAACTTGATCAATTTAATAAACTCTTAATAACCATTTCTATTAGCATTGACAGCCTTATACATCACAAGACTTAACCATGCAAAAAACCCTTTGTAGTGACAGCCAAATACTTGTTATTCAACCCGTCTTTGGCCTCCGATAAGTAATTGTAGTTGTAACTCTTCATTTTCAAAAAGGAACACATTCAGACAAGAGAAATGGATCGTCAAACAGGTACAAATGCCTTTTCCAACAATAACTAAATAACAAAACACTTGTACAGGTAGGTAAATCAATATCGTAGTTTTGTTTTGACGAGACTAGCTGCAGAGAATCTACATGCCGCCAAGTGTAAAAAAGAGGAACATTTTTTAGGCTTGAACTTTTGTACATGTACATAGACAACTCCTCATTTACTCTAGACAGCACGATTGTTTTCCGTTGTCAATATTTTTTTTTTAAGAACAAAGGCAGTGGCAGAGGTAATGGCTGCATATTAATTACAGCACAGGTGTACACGAGCTGGCATCCTATGATAGTATCATATACAGAATTGGAATCTTAAAGTTGAGTCTTTGACATGGTCTTTATACCTGTCTGGCGGCTATTCAGGTACACCATCCAAATCCATTATGTAGGTCCCGTTACGTTCTTATCATGTCAAGTAATTAAGACACATAAGCATAAGTTGCAAGGAATAATAAAAACTAAATCATGTGGTCCATCTTTTAAGAAACTCGAACCCGGCCACGATCCCATTTGCATTACTTCTCACGCCATATGAAAATGTTGAAATGTTCAATGATTCAAACGAACATAACTTTTGACTACGATAGGGAATGAAGTTAAGAAAGCTAGAAAAGAGACATATCTGGAGGTGGCCCGTATACACTCTGCCATGAAAACGGGATCACCCATCTACCACCTTCATTTCCTGACGAAGAAATTAATAAGCTTGATAAATCTCATTTTGTTTATGTTCGTTCAATGGTAAATCATCAAAGAATATGAACAAAATATAACAAGACGGTAAACAATCACATGCTATTTAACAAGAGAAACACAATATGTGAATGACTTCAAGGATTTAAAATTGGCAAGCAGCAAATCTTACCTTTAAAGGTTTCAGGGTTGATTCCCGCAAGATTGCATGCTGCCTCTGCTAAATGGAAAGCATCGGGAATGTTATCTCCTTCAGAGCAATAACATAACAAGCAGGTGACTTTCAAACCCTTGGCCTAATCAATTGTCAAAAGGATGATCAGAAATGCATATTCACAAATTCATATCATCACGAGTTTGCAAATTTATGGATCAAGTAGAACCAGATGTCAGCTTTTCATTGAGATTACCTTGAAACAAGAAAACATTGCAGCAAAAGGTAGACTTGGATAGTAGTCTTCTTCTCCCAAATCATCTTCAAAATGAGAAATATGATCTTGGCTGACATTACCCTCGGCTAAAGTATTGAGATACTTCCATAGTTTCTGATTAGGATCATATTCCTTCATTCTTTTCCACCCTAGCTTTTCACAGTTATCATCTGCTCCATCCGCATTTGTATTAGTGAGGTAATAAATCTGCAAGCCACTGAGACGTTCTCTCCGATTCAGTAAACATTGGGAAAAATGGCCAATGTGAAAATGTAAATAACTTAATTTGGTTGCTTAGGCAACTGAAAGCCTTAGATGTACATCATATGTTCACGGCCATATGATGGTTATAAAAACTATCTTGATGCCTTTAAACACACTATTATCTTATTACTTAAGTTTTTCTACAGAAACTTGAAGCTCCATTAGGAATAATTCAAAATATACCTTGAATGTATCTATACGTGTTACACATCAATTATTATTACCTCTATATGATCACAAACCGGTGGTGAACGACACCAGCACGGTTATAGACCTATGATGGAAAAGTGAAAAGTAGGGATTAGATAGTGGTCTCGAGACCAATTAATATACATCAATCTGAGATAGAGTAACACCAAACAAGGTTGTTATGACTAAGTTCTTGTTTATCCAAAGAATGCTATAACCTAGAGGTGATGAGTTCAACTCATTTACCATGGGTTGATTTGGATTATGTCTTATCTCTTACGGGTCAAACTAGTTAAGTTAAAGGATATAGATATATGGAAAAAAACTCAAAATTCATCCAGGGTGTACTCAAATGCGTAAACCTCTTTGATCACTTCATTAAAATGATTTTTATCGTTACTAAAATAAGAGTAGTCTTTTACTTGATAACACGTTAATTAACTATAGAATTCAAGAAAAGGGTAAAAAAATAAAAGAAAAAGTGTAAGCCACTTAGACCAGTAATAAAAATTCCCAGTTTTGACCCCGGTACCCAGCCGACACGATTAACGTATTTTGCTTTGCCACCTCTACTGTGAACATTTAGTGGAACAAAGAAGAACTGGTAGATCTCAAATTCTCTACAGAGTACTACATATATATATATAAAATCACATGATGAAGGGAAAGCATCAGTTTATGCAACTGTATCTAACATGTCAAAAAACATCAAAACAAACTAGTACGGTAGGAGAACTTTAATAAAAGATTTAAGCAGCTACATATTACTGATAAAAGAAGAAACAAAGTTATATGCAATAACACCGAATCATTTATTACCTTGACATATCGATTGTCTGCCATCGGCCAAAGTCTAAGCTAGAGAGAATTATGATGTGTTTCTTTCCAGAAGCAACAGCAAAATCAGCGAGATTTTTAGCAAACTCAATCATCATTCCCTGTTTATAGCCAGTCAGCACTCAGTTAATTCGACAGGTCGAATTCATTAGCTAATCACACTTCACTAACATTACATAGGTATATTGATGAAAACTACTAACTTCTTTTGAGAATACAAGCACCCTTAGCTGTGTGTCTAATAAATGGGTTACATGGCCAGGGGTAGGAATTTGAACATAGGACAGTTTCAAACAATTCATTTATCAAACACCACGTAATTATTATGCTTGTGTAGAAGACGTATCATGGACTTTATCAAATGTCATGTTGGATTAATTCACTACTAAAACAGGTTTGAACTCTTACAGGGCATAGCTCCATATGAATCATGCTCCTTAAGAATCTCTAATACTTGTCAACTGGGCAATGATGTTGACATTAATCAACCTCTAATGAGCAACAATTACCACTAACCAGTGGCAAGATATCCTTGATCTACTCAAAATAATACATAAGCATATTTAAAGAATAAGTGGTGAACTCTAAATGTCAATAATCTTAAAGTAACAATATTGAAAAACAACACACAGCATATATAGTAGGACTTCGATAAGTAACTTTGGCAACAAGAAGAATCTGCCAAGGGATCATGGTTTCTTAATATTACACGAGGGCACGTAAACACATGCAGCTTATATGTGAACAGTTCAAGGGCATAAAGATGCTAGGCATACCTTAACAACGGGTGATCTTTGTTGGATAAGGGTCAACGCACTAGAAGGTGACTCGTAAGCTGCATTGCAAAGATAAAACGTATAACAAGCAAACAATTGACATCAACAACAACCGCACTGACAAAATATCACATCTGTGTATATATATAGAGCTTCCTATGTGACGCGCTTATAATCCCCAACTTCTAAATTAGAATCAACTTTCAGATGCACAAAATGTATAAAGCTAAAAGAATTTAGGGCTCTCGAGTTACAAATTTTCTTTATTAGCATGTTTCTGGTATAGAGTTAGCAAACATGTAAATATGATGAATAAGAATTTAGGGGTACAAACGAGTAGAGCAGCACTCGAGCTCTACATAGCTCAAGCTTGGCGCAAAGATTGAGCTCAACGAGCCTTGCGTAAGCTTGAGCTCGACTAGTATGCAGTCAGCAAACACTAATTGTGAGGCGGAATTAAAAAAAAACCCTTGAAAAAAAAACCTTCAAGAGGAAGAGCAAGATCACCCTGGGGAGCAGGGGTATAAGCGTCATTTCCAACACAAGGAACAACATTCGGGTCATCGAAATATCCGATTCGCTCCGCTTTAGTTGAAGCAATTAAAAGATCAACTGCTAATTGACCTACATTCCCTATCGATAACGCTGGCTACATACATACATATATATATATAAAAATTTAATCAGTTAAAAATTTACCAACAACATAATAATTAATAAATATATAGAAATTGTTAAACCCTAATAAAGGGGAAAATAACAAACCAGGATTAAAGTTGAACATTCTTTGTAAAATTGTTTGCCTTCTTCAGCAATGAATTCCATCTTATTCATTCAATTCGATTAGTTTAATGGATTTGATTATAATTTTTTTTATTATTATTAATATTAAATTATTAATTATTATATAGATATAGATAGATAGGTTTATAAAAACAGCAGTAGCTTGTGTGTTATGTTCTTGCTCAACAAGCAAGTACTCCTGTAAAAAGTTTGTTGTTTTACTACGACGAAGACCGTCTTTTTTTTGGGGGGTATACGTATACGTATATCCGTGACAGCCCACTCTAATTAGGACCATACATATTTTGAGTGGGCTGGGTTTGTGAGCCCAATTTTATTTAATGGGTCATCAGCTTTTTTGTAAAGAAAAAAAGGCCATTAGGTTTGTTAACGATACTTGCCAAATATTAGATCTGTTATTTTTATGTTGATCATGATAACACAATCCACATATAATTTCAGAATAGTTGATTAAGACTAGAATCTTTCCGCTCAACGATAGATATTCTATAACTTTTCAGCAAGATAGACGGTTGATGAGATGACAACGGTCGATTTTGTGTGTTGGTCGGTGATAGTGATGTTAAATATGGGGTGATAATTTATGAAATATATATATATACATATATATTTTAAAAGGTTAGTTAGTTGTTAGTTTTTTTCATTTCAGAAAATGCATGCAAACGGGCAGTCGCCCCTAAGATTCAAACATTCGATCCACGTACAGGAGGACCTTGATAGCCAATCCCCGGATCAACATTTGTATGAAGGTGTTGCCATGATATGAATTAATCTATGCTATTATATAAAGCATCAACCCCCCTCCTTCTCAAAAATTACAGGTTTGATTTATCTAAAATGTTTTTCACCATTCAACACACCTACCACTTAAGATACATGGTCTACCAAAAATACCATTAATGATATAATTTATAACATTGATTTCTCAACTCTTAAAAAAACTAAATTACCCATTTTACATCAATTACCTTTATATCAATAACCTATATTACTTGCCGCCGCCACCACCACCTGTCAACGCTGCCACCAGTTGCCGCTATCACCACCCACCGCCGCTACCACCATCACCGCTGCCGCCATCAGTCGCCACCAACATCCGTCTCCGCCACAACCTACACTACTCGCCGCCGCCGTCACCGTCACTACCCACCGACCACACCGCGCTACCACCGTCACCACTACCATCGTCGCCGCATCGTGCGGACATCCGTCTAGTTTATATGAATTAGTTTTCATTTTACTTAATATAAGATGTGATTTTTTATTTATTAATACAAATTTCTTTTATTTATTAGTATATATGATGATTGACTATCAAAATAGTCAATTTGCTGTACTTAAAATTTTTAATTTAAAAAAGAAATATCAAATTATGTATATAATATATAGATATTTCATATGAAAATTTTGACATTGACAAATTTAAAATGAAAGTGTTAGCAATTGGGGTCTATGAAAATGGATAGCATATCAACCTTCTAATCGCTAAGTTTTAGCCCATTCGGACTTTCATGCGAAGTTGGGTTTTGGAATTATAATAATTAAAGCCTTAAAGGTCAAATTAAATAAAAATGTCAATTAAAAGTCGCACCATATTGATTAAATGGTTGGCTTTGCTACTTTAACTTTGCCAATTGCCATAATTCTTCTTTCATTTATTGCTTATGTTTGATCGTTTTCAAACGATCCGACCTGCCATTTATTTAGCCTTGCAAACTAAGTCAACCTAATATCATTTCACCCATTTTATGACACGTACCTGGTATATATTTAACATTTTGACATTAAATTTTTAAAACATGTAGCCCAACATGTCAATTTTACTAGGCACTAGCTACAGCTGTAGCTCTAGTTTGATTTCATCAAGGTTTGAACATCAAAAAATCCAAACCAATATTTTGACTGATACGAGCAAGCTTAATTGGTAACCAGGTGCGGTTCTGAAGATTCATGACACAAAACGGGGCGGAAAAGAAAAAGCTCCTATGCTAGGCACAACGCGAAAATAGCGTGAAAGAAAGTCCCTCGACAATATTCTATCCGGCGACCTAAAAACCATAATATGCGTCCCTAACGCCTTAACCTTCCGACCAGGAAGTGCATATGTACAATATATATATATACATATTAATTTTGGGCCCCTGAAAAACGGGCCATGGGCGGTCGCTGATTTCGCTTTATGTCTTGGCCGCCTCTATCGATAACCTATAAAATAAAAATGAATATGTTTAGTCAATATGTTTGATATTGATTTTCATTACCTACAAATTTATTGATTAATTAAGGTAACACCGACATAGACATTAGGTCTATGCGACTTTAAGATTAAAAGAGAAAAAAAAATGTACATTTTCTGCATGTTTATGCTAGCTAGGTATATATATAAATTAATTTCTTGGCTGATCGTAGAAACTTAAAAAAATGAGTTCGTTGCTTGTGTGTATTTTGTTTGTATGATAAGAATCGAACAGTACAGTTGGCTATAACTTCTACCTATGCATGATCGATGATATGCAAATACATTAGAAAAATATATGCCTGAATTATGTGTGAATGTATGGAAACTTTTGGCCGTTTCTTGAGGTGGGCATGCACATATCTACCAATATACTAAAACAGGATTGAATATCTATTGAAGCGACACATGACGTATTCCTTAAACGACAAGTGTCCATTTGATTTAATTCTATAAAAAAGTTATTTATTATATATATATATATATATATATCTACCAATATACTAAAACAGGATTGATACATTCTTAGTGTGACACATGGTGCTTTCTTTGAACGACACGTGTCCCATTTAAACTATAAGTTAAGTTTCCTAATTCTTAATCATATGAATCCACTAACCATATTTAATAAATTTTTTATTCAAATATTTAATGGTATCTACCAATATATATATACTAAAACAGGATTGCAACGTCCTTTGATCGACACGTGACGTTTTATTTAAGCGACACCTGTCTTTTTGATTTTATATTTAATAATTCTATTTTTTAAATAGCATACATATCTAAAACTTTTAACTAATTAATATATAGATTTAGATACCTAATATAATTAAAATTTCTATTTTAAAAATTATATTATATTCATTGTTATCATATTTATTTATTTCCATCACCAATTATATTTTTGATGGTAATTTATATTTTATAAAATATTATTTTTTCTAATATATATAAATAAAACTTATTTATTATAATACATAAAATATGTTAAAATAAATAAATAATATATTTATATTTATAACTTATAACTCAATATTATTTATTATTTAATTATTTATCCATTAACTAATCTAATTAAACGTGGTTGAAAATTTTAAAACAATACGAACCATGTTCACTATTATGATTTTAGATTAGGTGATACTATTACCAATATCAAAAGTAATATTAAATTTTGACTAATACTTTCATGATACATGTGTTTCGCTATTAGATTACTATTGGAGAGACCAAATACATTTGATGAAACATGTTCAAATATTATTTTTTATAAAAAAAAAAGTAAAATCAATCGTAGGATATATATATATATATATATATATATATAGTCAATCCGTACATCGTACGGGTATTAAGACTAGTATATATATATAGGGGTTAGTTATTGTAAAACAAAACTTAACATAAAATAAATAAGACACGATCTCAATCGTTGAATTTTAATCATCTATATTAATTAGAGATATTAATTAATTAGTATTTTAGAAATAAAACAAAATAACTTTATGGGTATATTTGTCTTTTAAACACTTTTCTCTTTCTTCTCTTTAATTATGTTATAAGTTTTTTTTTCCTTGAGAATTTAATGCATTTCAATTTACACTTAATTACTTGTTTATTTAAAAATAAAAAATATTTAAAATTTAACATACAAACTTACTAGAGGTAATGCACAAACATATTTGTTTTCAGCTAATAACACAAATGATGATGCATTGATAAAATATTTGATGCACGGTATTCCAGTGATAAAATATTTGATGCACCGACTTAAATAAAACTATATACACAAGTATTTTAGGATGCATTAATCTTAAACAACTATATACAACCAATGTTGCACTGTGCACTAATCTTAAACAATTTAACATACAAACTAAGTAGAGGTGATGCACAAACATATTTGTTTTCGACTAATAACACAAATGATGATGCATTGATGAAATATTTGATGCACGGTATTCCATTGATGAAATATTTAATGTACTGACTTAAATAAAACTATATACGCAGGTATTTTAGAATGCACTAATCTTAAACAATTATATACAAACAATGATGCACTATGTATAAATCTTTAATAATGATATACACAGATATATTATGATGCACATTCATCCCAAGTTATAGTTAGCGTACTATTTAACGCACATAAATTGAAATGCACGATAATTAAACATAAATAAGAATACTTATTGTTAGCGTACACCAATTACTACAACTAATTTTCAAAAGTCAGATAGTCAAGTTAAACATATAAATAAATATTGTTACCAACAAAATAAAAGCAAGCAATATGTTGTGACAAGTTATATAGTTTTTTTTTTCTTCTTACTCGACTCCATTTGTCCCAACATGTAAAAATGATTGTTTGATTTTTTTTTTCTTTTTTTCTTTTAACCATCCTTTTCATTGTATAAATAATTAATGCCATTGAAACTCTAAAATAATTTAAAACTCACCATAAGACTATTTTGGGAGTTACAATATTACATGTAGGAATAAAATCTCCTAAATACCCTTAATTCAATAATAATATGATAATTAAAGTCTAGGACACATGTCATCTTATTATTGTGTCTTATTTGTTTTACGATAAACTTTGTTTTATTTGAACTAATTCCATAATAATAATAATAATAATAACTAGTGGGGTTTTAGGCCTCACGCTGTGGGGCCTCAACTATTGTGTTGATACGTTTTCGTTATGCTAGTGTACTTGCGTTGAATCTACAACTGCTTAATTAAAAATCACCCTGTCATGGATAGATTTGCTTAAAAGTTTGTCATATCACATATATATTTATTTAAAGACAATACCACATTAGGTTCTGCCTGCGCGTTGCAAGGTTTCAATTATTGCGATTACGTTTATTGATGTTGCGTCGCTATATATGTTTGCTAAAAACATCAACATATCAAATACATATTTATTTAAGGACAATACCACAACCATGTTCAAATATTTGTAGTATCGAATACATATATTTATTTTGTGCAACAAAACCAAAAATCAAAAAACGAAGAAAAACCAAAGAGGAAAAACAATAAAAACAAAAAAAAAAACAAAATGGGGTGTGACGTGGCGAAATCACCAAAAAAGAAATATGTTGAAAAAAACCCAAAGCCAATGGGGTTGATAGGCCATTGACAAGGTCTTTGATCTTGAAAAAATTCATCTGGGTTTCACTCTCATTCCTCACATTTGTGGATTGATTAATAGGGGTTTTTTTTTGAAATCTTATATTTCATTTCAGATATTTATGTAATTTAAAAGTAAGGGTAAAATTGTTTGCGATTCTTAAAAAAAATCCAAAACAAAAAAAAAAACTATAAAAACCAAAAAAGAAAGAAAGATAGGTAAATTTGAAAATAGGCCAAGAGAAATAAAATTCAAAGCTGGCCCATCCCAAAAAGCCCAAAAAGCTAGCCCATGTGAATACTGTTCATACCATATAATTTTAAGGGTTAAGTACCTTTTTCGTCCCTGTGGTTTCAGGAAAAACGGTTTTTCGTCCCTCCCATCAATTTTGTTCCTTTTTAATCCCTGTAGTCGAACTTCTATTAAATCTGACTTGTCCCTGTCGTTAAGTCCCCCCACATAAAGGGCATTTCTGTCATTTTAATATGCTTCTTCTTCTTCCCCAAGATCCATGTAATTAATATGGTCTGAAGCATTTCTGTCATTTCAGAGATTTTTTATCTCAAAACACCACAAAAACACCACTCCAAAAACACCACACCTACTATCTAAAGGTACTACTAACACTTCTTCAAGATTTTTTTATATCTACACTTATCTCCAAATCCCCATCTCGGTTTTCTTCATTTTGAACTATTTTCATCTGGGTGTACTTCATTTTCCATTTTCATACCAAAAAATAAAATAAAAATCTAACTTTTTTTATTTTTATTTTTTTTATACATTTTCACACACACTTTTGCAGGTGTTCTTGGAGCAACATTCACATTCAACACCAAATGTGTTTGGCCAGACATACTAGCCAATGCAGGAAACCCATCTCTTGACACAACAGGTTTTGGGTCATGCAAAATGCAACAGCCGCCGCCACCTCCGGTGAACACTTTCATGGGTTTAGGTTTGGGGAATACTCAAATACATTCAAGGCTTTAGAAATTTTACTCTTTTTTTGTTGATGAATAAACAAAAATCAACCTCAACTTCAAAAATCAAAATAGAGGAATGCTAAAATTTTGGATTTTAATTATATTTTAAACATACCAAAATATCCCAACTTCATTTTAATTAAATTGAAAAATAAAATAAAAAATGCCTCTTAAGCCAAGATGAAGATGACAAGTTTCAGAAAGAAAATCACATAAGGAAAAGTAAAATCCGTATACTGACAAAGAAATTGCTTGAAGTTACCGACACAAAACATCAAATATTATTATTATTATATCTAAACTTACATACCTTTCATCAAAACATATATATGCTTATGTACCTTATCTTGATCTCTCTTCAATCTTCATCATAGATAGAGAAAGAGAAAAATGTATTCACATTTAAA
>JAOEHQ010009549.1:0-16701 GCA_025447715.1 Asclepias incarnata
GCTGTGTATGTTTATCTAATTCAAAGGTTTAATTTGTAACTTTTTTTAAAGGGGCAGTACCTAAGCTTATGTAAAGTTTGAAGTACGGATCATTTTCCCTTTAAAAAATGTTATAATGTGGAACGCATGGCATGGGACATGGGTATCTGATCAATTGGATATATATCAAGATTGAAATAATATTGACTTAATTTCCTCATGAGTACTAGCTGGAATCGAAGCTGTTTTAGTTCTGGCATATTTAACATTTTTGAAGGTGTGAACAGATATCTGGAGAAGGAAAACTCACTCAGGCCGGTCCATCATAGATGGAAATTAAATATCCGTGGTTATCCTCAAAAATGCTAGTAAAAGATTTAAACCTGAAACCTCTTGAAAGAGGAAACTTACTCAGGTCCATCATAGATGGAAATTAAATAACCGTGCTCACCCTCAAATTTCCTAATTAATGTATTATGATAAAGGATTGGTCATAAAACTTTGTTCATTTCATGTATACAAACTGTTCATCGATGAGAATGTTTTTTTTTATTTTTATTTTTTTTTATTTTTAGAATTGTGCATCGTTGAGAATGTTTAAGGTGTGTAACCGCATAAAAATTAAATTTTGTATACACAAAAACATTAAATTGTGTAGTTATAGTGTAGAAAATTATTTCTAGCCAAGACATCAATTTAGTTTTAATTTTAGTGCAACACCAAATATTTAATCACTTTCCACCAAACTTGTTACTATAATACCAAACATCACATCAAATTTTATAAGTTTCATTTTAGTCCTTTTTTTTTCTACAAAGTTTATTATTTTTTTATTTTTTTACTTCAATCATGTTTTGATTAGTTTTAATAAATTGGAATATTAAAAACAAAAACTGAAAATTAATTTATGAAAAAATTCTAGCACAAATCAAACTTGGGATAAATATTTGCTATGAATATTGGAGAAAAACTCAAATTTGATATAAAAAAAATTCTCTTTGTAAATCACATTTAGTGTAACGAATAGTTATACATTTGGATATGTCCAGATAACAGTGCGGAGCTACATGGAGGCCAAAAGTGACCGTGGTGACCCCACAATGTATATAAAACTCTATATTTTTAGTATTATTTTTATGTATTATGTAGTTCAAAGTTAATTAACCACCCAACAAAACATGCATTTAGAATCTCATATGCTCACCCCAGCTTTATTTAAAGTTACCGGTCTTTTTTACACTTGTTAGCATCTTATAAATTGTTCGGTCACCCGATACCTAAAATCCTGGTTTCACCACTACGAAAGAATATGCTTTGCATATTCATTAAGCAACAATCAATACACCAAATTTAGGATTTTCTTTAAAGACGTGACACTTTTTATTATGATAATCATCCAACAACATACCTTCAATAATCCATCAAACAATACATAATGTCCAAATTCACTTTCAAGACCTGTAGAGCCGGATTTGGCCATCTTTACTCTAGACTATGACAGACAAGTTTAAACCGTTAGACAAGACTAGTACTCTAGCTAAACGATAAATAGTTACTTCAATGCCAACCAAGAACTAAGAAAAAATGTCACACCATGGCCCTACGATAGGCAAAGGAAAAAAACATAAGACCACGTACGCCATTTTTAATGTTATTGGACTATCATATATAATATCCAAAATTTGTCCTTATATCTTTTTTTTCCGATCTAGTAATTAAAACTAATCTACCTAAAAAGAAAAATAAGTAACACTTGATTCCTTCTCAATTTTGGAGTTTGTAGAGAGCGAGAAACAATGTGGTACACGATAACATCATCTCTTCCCCTTCCTCAATTTTCGAAGAGATACAGTATTTGACCTTTTTATGGATTAAGAATAGAGCAAATAAGTTAAAGATAAGTTGGGATAGCTGGTGTTGCGGACCGAGTTTGTCCTAATTTGTTGTTTTCTTCTCTTTTATGTACCTATAATACCGCTAGCTTTCTGTTTTAATAAAATTCATTCTTGCCTTACAAAAAAAAAAGCAAAAAAACATTTGATTCCTTCTGGTGAGCTCTTTTTCTCTATCTTGACATCCAACGTTGAAAGGGGAACAACCCTATACTGTACATATTCTCTTACATGTCTACTATGGACTTTGAACAATTTGTAGTCAATCAGTGACGGATCTTGAGCAAAGTCACGGAGGGGCCGAAAGTCACGGGATCCAGAAATAATACTAAAAAAGGTACTTTTTCGAACGAAATACCAATAAAATAACATTACGGAGCAAAAAAACAGAGGGGGCCGGGGGCCCCCTAAAGAAGAACCACCCTGTAGTCAGTCGACAACCTCAAATGATTACAATATACAACTCCAGGACACATTTTAATGTAATCTTGTGTTCATTTTGTATAACTTTTTTAATGTTTCATCATTTATACCCCTGCTCCTAAATTATCTTAAATATTTCAAAATTCATCAGTGTCTATGATTAAACCATGATCTTCCCTCAAGCGACAAAAGATTCTACCACCCAGATAAAGTTAAAATGACTCATTTTGTACAACTTAACAATAGATTTTAAATAATATTCGGACTTTATTCTACTCCACGTCTCACTTATGATTGAGATTATAATCTGACTATGACGAATTATTAGTTCATTTTGTACAACCATGTAAAGGCCAATGTAACTACCAATTCATCAATAAATGGAGTGGTACCGTCACCATGTGACCTAATGGGCCCACAGATGAAAGCTGCAGGTCATATGTTCGAAACTTGTCAAAAGCAAGTGGAGAAACTATATCTTATGATCCATGTGTGAGGCTAGTGAGTCACTGGACATGAGTTCTATGCGGTGTGCGCTCTGGGTAACAAGATGGTACATGAGATCAGAGGGTTCCCACCCATTTACCCTTAAAGGCCAATGTTGCTATATTACGTACGAAAGGATAGCTTCTTTGGTACGTGGTTTTCTCATTATTAGGTGTTGGACGTAAACGTGGCTAGGTTCGAGCCATGTTAACATAAAAATAACGAACGAAAACATTTGCAAGACAATTCGAACAAGTAAACGACACTGTTATACTCTTTATGTTGAGGGAAACCAACATAAAACAATGGAGCATTAATTTCAGTACTAGAATTTGATCATGTAATGGGTTTTCAATATAAGACAACATACCAATTTGGTTGTCAAACAAGACCATGACCATGACCGCTTCAATGGTTTGACTAAAGCATGGGTCACCTGCACAACCAAACAAAAAAGAATGAAAGAATTAATGTTTTAGTTTTCTAGTGAATATCGTGGCATAAATCAAATTTCAAATATTATGAAAACTTTGATAATATATATACGTTGCATAAGGTAACCAAATACAATTCATAAGACATTTGACTTAGCGGTAATTGAGATAGCTTAGAGGTTATGGACATTGAAATATGTTTCGATAAATAAAATGAATTTGTTAACAAAATATTTAAGTTATGAATAACTTATATTGTATTTTTTTTTTTTTTTGTATGTTATAAATATCAGAAAAAATTCATTTAAATTTTATAGATAATTTTTTGAAATATGATTTTCATAACTAAAAATTATAAAATATAAGTTATACAAATTAAGTTGGTAATTAAATAAGAAAACTAGATCTTTGTCCCGTGTATATACACAGGCAGACACAAAATATTATATTTTAAAAATATTATAAAAATTAATATTTCATTATGAAATTCATATGAATTAGATGAGTCTTGTTACATGTTAAATGACTACATGTTAAAGTATTATATATTTAAAGAATTATAAATATTGTTATATTATTATTTATTTAACTTACTTATTAGATTTTAGTATCGTATATACATACGGTAGGTTAAAATAACTGTACTAAATTTTTAAAAATAGTTTTGTACATATTTAATATTTCTGATTTATATACTCATTGAAAATGTAAGTTAGCATATAGTTTTAATATTTTATGAAAGAAAGAGTTATAAATAATATGTTGAAAATTTTTAATTAATTAAATGATGAAAAATTAAAAAAGTTTTCTCAAATTGATGATCATAAAATGTAATAATTATAAATTAACTATTTAGTGAAATTTTTTCTTTTAAGGGCTAAAAAATATAAATTATGGATGAAAAATAAAAAAAAGTGTAAATTAGTGAGACTTTTTCTATAAATACTAATATACTAATATAACTGGATAATGATTATTAGGATTTTTAACTTTTATTATTATATTATAATTAGATTAATAATGACATCATCAATGTTAATTTTTTTAAATAACATAATTTAGTCACATATTTAATAACTTAATTTAGTGAAATCAAGAGTTGTGATTGGTCAATTAAGGTTATGTCAGTTGTCTTTTAATGTATATTAAGATTAAGATTAAGATTAAGATATTGCCTATGTATCTGCTGCCTTTGTAATGTGAGAGGGTTGACGATTATATTAAACGATTTAATAAAAAAAACATAATATTTTATTAATAATTAAAAGAAAAATGTACATTGCATAATATTTTAAAAAACATTAAAACTATAAATCCAAAAAATGAACAGTGTCCTTCACTTTGTCGACCAACTTTTTTGGATCGACATTTTGTTCCCATCTTTGAGCATAGATCATCTGGTTTCCCATTGTCACAACACCACTGTAAATTTGTTCAACAATTAAAGATGTGTTTTCGATCTTTTCTTGAAGATAAGTAACATAATGTATTTCAACCAGGGTATTTGGCCGACCCCCTTTCGTAGGTCCTGGATTGCTTTTGCGCTTTCTCTCTTTTTTTTGCATTATTTTTTCACCGATTGCTATAAGCTCCGGTTGGAACATCTTGTCGTTTGCGATATCAAAATTGATTGCATCTTTCACTTCATCGATCGTCATGTGTTTAATTGATGATGAAGAGGCAGCCATTTGGTTGGAACATCTGGTCATTTGCGATATCAAAATTATTATTTTTTTCTTTCCTAAATACACTTTTCAATATGTAAAAAACAATGCATACCGTACAAATGGTTTGTTTCCTTCTCTCTCGATGTAGAAAAATCCCCGGGTAAGCGCTGATGATGATAATAATAAGAAAATCAAAAACCTAAACCACAACATCACTAGTTGATCATGAGGTCACCCTATCCACAATGCCACTTCTAAATCTACCCCAACTCAAAATCCAAACCCACAACAACAACCATTATCATTATCATCATCATCATCTTCTTCTTATGCTAAAACCACACCTCTTAACTAAAACCTTGTTGAAATCCAAGACCACCATGAAAGCTCGTCTAAAAGGTGTCGTCTTTGACATGGATGGAACCTTAACAGTCCCAGTCATTGATTTCCAGGCCATGTATAAAGCTGTCCTTGGTGACCAACAATATCTTGCAATCAAATCAAGTTCCCCATCTGGGATTGACATTTTACATCATATTGAACAATGGGGTCCTGATAAACAACAAAAAGCTTATCAAATTATTGCTGATTTTGAGAAACAAGGCATGGATAAGCTTCAGATCATGCCTGGTAAGACCAGTATTTTTATTGGGTATGTTTTTAAGTTGTAGTTTTGATAAAATTTTGGGGTGTTTATTAGGATTGCGTCTTAGATAATCATTATTGGGTTTGCATAGCACAAATTATATTAACTATTAAAAAAAACAAAAAACAAAAAAAGACAGAGTGTTTAAGGGATGTTTAACAAAATTAGGATTAGTTGAATATTGCATATAGTGATATCAGAATAAGCAAGTGCTTAAAGAAGGGCTGATTTATGTGTAAAATAAGTAATAAGCACTTATATTTTATAACCCAAACACACAGAAAGTGCTTATTGAGTTTAATAAATGCAATTAGCTACAAGCATTTAAAAATATATGCAATCCCAAACAACCTTAATGGGAGCGATAGTTGCATTTCTGATCTGATTGCGTTTAAGTGCTTATAGCTTATTGTGTTTTTAAACGCAATTAGCACTTTCTGGTTGTTTGGATACAAGTAAGCTCTTTGAATATTTGCAATCTCTAACACCCAAAACGGTAAAATGGCTTATAAAGTAGCCCATAAAAGTAAAATGGCCTACAATGCTACGACATAATATCAGACATGTATTTTTGCAATCAAAAGTTAACTTATTTTTCCACGTTATTTTGACAGATTTAGTTTTGTTCAATGGTAGCTTGTTCTTTTCAAACAACAAAAGCTTAAGCTCGTAAAAATTGCTTGCAAAACATATCCTTAACATCAATTTGTGTTTGACCCATGATTCCGCGAAGCTATGTCTTTAGACTTTTGGGCATTCATTCCCCTGAGCTCTTTGAAAGGTCTGCACTTTTAGATTTTGATTGGGAAATTCATTAGTTTTTAACGTTGAGATTGATGCTAAAAGACACAGCTCATAAGGGTAACTTTAAGATTGTTGCATCTAAAATTTATCACTCGTATTTCCTGTATGGTTGAAATTGTAACGTTTGACCAGAAAAAAAAAAGATGTAAATAACAATTTGACTATTAATGAAATGTCTTGGGTACTCCTCGATGGTGTGACTAAACACGAGAATGTATGGAAGCGAAAGGAAAGTTCTTTCCATTTTCACGAGATATTCAGGAAGAAAATAGTTGCAATATTCATGGGATGGAGGGTTAACCCTTACCAAACAATGCCAGTGTTAAATTTGTAACGGAATCATGATTTTGCATTTGAATATTGTTGGATTCATGTTTAAAGTCAAAATGCTGGTCCTTTTTCAAATGGAGGGAGGGACCTTAATCTTCCTATTTTATTATGGGCTTTAGGTATCGTATCCTGCTTCTATATTTCTTTTTTGCCGTTCTAAGCTTTTTTTTATTTAGATGTATTTGTCATGTTCTGAATGGTAACAAGCCAAAGTGTTGTAACTTCATTTGGTAGTAAAACTTATCTTGTTATAATTGAACCACAATGCAGGTGCTGCAGAACTTTGTGGTTTTCTTAACTCAAGGAATATCAGGTTAGAATATGCTTAAAGGAAATATTTACAAATGAGACTGCTTCTATGTTAGAGAAGTTTGAACTTATTTATTTTAATTGTTATGTCTTAATTACCCTTTCTGCCAGAGGTGGCATTTACGATCAATCTACTTATGAATGGACCGGCTTAGTCGTGATTTATTTGAAACGTCAAATCCTTCAAACAAGTTGTAAGTCACCCAAAGTCTACAACCTCATAGATCGTTTTATGAGGATCTAAGATTTGGACAGAAAAGTGTCACCGAGTCAACTTAACCCGACCCAGTTTATGTCACCCATACTTAAATGTGACCTCTTTCAACCTGACCATTTTTTGAACCGTCACATTATCCGGTTGACTTACCTGTCTTTCCCCCCCTCCTTTGCATTTGCAAAATGAATGCAATTCTATCCACACGATCAAATAAAGCCCGATCTTGATTTTTATAGGGATTGAATAAGATTCTTGATCTGATAGATACATTTTCCTGTACATTTCTTTTTGCAGAAGGGGACTTATAACTCGTAATGTCAAATTAGCTGTTGATTTGTTTCATGAACGATTTGGGGTATATTTTATTCTCTAGTCTTTCCAGTATCATTTTACCATTTTCCTCATATAAGTTAATTCATTAATTAATAAAAGCATATCATGATATATGTATTGTTACAGATGTCATTTTCTCCAGCATTGAGTAGAGAATTTCGTCCCTATAAACCTGACCCAGCTCCCCTGCTGCATATATGTTCAACGTGGGAAGTTGAACCTAATGAAGTGATGATGATTGGGGACAGCCTGAAGGATGATGTGAGTAATCTGCATTCCGTTTACTTTTTAAGAATCGTTCCTTTTGAGTCTTCTTTAGCTTCATCTTCTTTTAAACATTCATGCAGTAACAGATATGAAAACAGCTACCCTAGGATTCCATGTTCATAGACAGAGGTGGCAACATGGGTGGAGTATGGGCGTGCACGCTCGCCCCCCCGGGGGGGGGGGGGGGGGGGGGGGGGGTAATGGGTCAAAAGGGGTAATTTCTTACAATTAAAAATGGACCGGGTCAAGTTGACCTAGTATAATTTTGTTCAAACTTTTAAAGTTTTATTTAGTTTGTCAATTAAGGATATAGGAGTTGCGTTATTTCAGCAATAATATTGTTTTTTTAAATAAAATGATTCAAGAGGTTTATGCTTTTTATCTTATGTTTCGATAAAATTTGTTGAGCTTTTGCTTTTTATGAATCTAAAGAAATGATCTCAGGTGGCTTGTGGGAAAAGGGCTGGAGCATTTACATGTTTGCTTGATGAAACAGGGAGGTATGACTCTCCTCAATATGCCAATGTTGAACATAAACCAGACTACAAGGTATCCTCCCTTGCTCAAGTTCTTTCCCTGTTGGAATCCAATTTTGACTTAACGCCTTGACATCAAGGAGATCGAGATTAAGTGGAATTTCATCAAGATTCGAGTTTAGTGCCCCAAATGAACACATACAAGAGACCTCATCTCCTCAAGATTTTTGTTGGTCAAATTGTTCATAGTGGCTAATGAAATACTGTAGATCAGTGCACTTTTTGGTACGTGGGGTTTCTAGCTAAACCAATGGAAGAAGTTGTATATTATGTAAAATATTTTATATGTTGAACAATCTCAACAGTCAATGTTGACATGGTTGTGTGTCTCTTTCTTTCTTAATATAATTCTTAGTGATGCAGTCACTGTTTCGATTTTGGATGACATAAACAAGTTTTCAGTTAGAGCCTAGAGGTCCAGATCAAAACGATTGAACCGAAAAATGCTTTCGTTTTATTGTAGATCGTGTTTCAAGTCGTAACTAGTTTTAGCTTTGTTAAACATCATAAACTGCCCAAGTCTAACGGCTAAAATAGATCATTGGGTTGGTTTGGGTGTTGTATCTCAAAATGTGGTGGTCACTCTGAAATAATTTAAGCTATAGATTCCTCTTTTATTATCTATATTTATATTTATATAAATGATTTTTCTTTTTATTAATTTACCTTTTGTTAGGAGTTAATTGCCAAGAAAAGAGCAATTAATTAAACCTTTTCTAATAGAGAGGTAAGCTAATTTCCTTCCCTTAAATAGGGTAATTGATTCAACTCTAATCCTTTGTTTTTGAAAGGCGTGAATTACTCGTGAATATCGGGATATCTTAAGGGCTAAGGCCCACTATAGGTGAAAATTAAATACGGCCACCCCAAATATGCCTAAGATAGGACTCGAACCCCTAACCTCTTGTGAGGAAAGAGACCTCCTTGCGACTAGACCATTTGGTGATGGTTAACTTTAATCAATTGATGAGTATTTAAGTTTTAGCAGAAATTTTGCTTATCTTTATCTTTATCTTTACTACTTAATAAAGCAAACACCCTACCTCCATTTTCAACTTTTAAGCCTTTAAAAAACCCAAAATACCTTTATTTTTTCAAAAAATTTCTTTTATAATTAACTTATATACCTAAAATACCCTTAATAAAATAATTTATAACACTTATCCCTTAATTTTTAAAATAACAACACTATCATCTTTTACATTAATTACCTTTATATCAATAACCACACCGCCACCACCACCCGTCGCCGCCATTACCACACCGCTGCCGCCACCACCACCATCGTCACCACCATTACCGCCGCATCATGCGGGCTTTCGTCTAGTATGAGTAAATGGGAACTAACTTTCGATTGATAAAAGTTGAATCAATTACCTTTTATAGATGTTAAATCAATTATCTCATTATATATTATATATATAACAAGGCAAATCACAAGAGCTACAGTAAAAAAGTTACAACTAGCTACAGTAAAAAGTTACAACCTGGTTAGGAATAGTGACTACAGCTGAAATGACTTTTTTGCCCTCATATCATCTACTTTCTTTCCTCTGTATCTTCTACAATCTTCTACCCAATCTTTTCATCTTCTTTGTTAACAAACAAACAAACGGACAGGGGAAAACAAGATATGCAACCAGACTTCAATCTCCTCTTCCTTTGCGAACAGGCCCATCGTGCCATTGAAGTCACCTGCGCCAAAAACCCTCTCGACGAGGAGGTTAGGCTTTCCCACCTCTGTATTTTCTATATCTATATCTATATCTATAGATGCATAATATAACTCTGTCTGATTCGAACAAGGAAGTGAATGGTGTAGATGAGCCGGAAAAGACGAAAGAGACTCTTCGTCGTCGTCGTCATCATCATCATCACCGTTCAAGTAAAACTCTATTTTCAGGGTTCTACATAATATATATACCTGTTATGAATCAATCGCCAATGAGATCAAAGTTAATTGGTAAGGTGTTGTATTGTATTTTTCTTATTTTGTGCTTTACCTCATTGCTGCTACATTTTTTTAAATATTTTCGCGATTAATTTAAATAGATTATCAATAAAGTGAATGCTTAATTAAGGGGTATTTGTTGGTGATATTAAATTAAAATGTATAAACAATAAACAATAGCGTCAAGATTGAATCGAGAATACCGACTATTTGTACAGCAAATTCTTGCACCATTGAAAGATTATTGGGGATATCATACGGATTATTATATGCAGGGATAATCTGCTTTTATTTTCCTTAATTTTCCCCTTTTTGTTTATACATTAAAAACTTTTTGGGACACAGAGCCCCATCGACATTCACGACCATTCTGATGTCCCCCATTTTTTTTATTTTTTTTTCTTTCATTTTTTGATAGCACCACCTTTTTTTTAAATAGTTATTGCTATAAACTTGAACAATGTTTTTAACGTTGAATTGGCCATCGAATACAGCATTTTTATTTTTATTTTATTTTATTTTTTTTGCTGAACAGTGCATTCAAGTCAGTTAATTGGATGTTTTGCGTTCCCAGCTTCTGCATTACTCATAAGGTTTGTTGTTTTTTTTGTATATTTTATTTACTTTATCGACACTAGCCTATCACTCTATTACGTAAGTTTCTTTGTATATGTATTTCGCTTAACTACTAATATCTTAAGAATACTGTATAAATTCACAGCTACTTTAAAAATATCATCTTCTAGGAAACGTACACGATGCCTTGACGTTCCACTAGATGCATCATTTGATATGTTTAATCACTTTATTTTCTTGGCATGATAGAGAAATCTGGGCATATCCAAGGTAACTATAACCAGCGTTGAAATGGGAAGACCATGGTATTATGTGAAATGCAACGAATGCAACCAAAGGGCATACTTGCAATTAGGAACCCGTCCAAAGCATGTTTGTCTAGATCATAAGGAGGAAGTTGGAGTTAAATACATGTAAGTTACGCTGACTTTCAAACTCGACAAATCTAAAGTACATGTATTCAGCTGACAAGATAATAACCCACCGAGATGTCCTATTATAATGGTTGTTTTACTAGATAAGATAATAACCCACCGAGATGTCCTATTATAAGCAGCTTTTGATTGTTGTCTTCCTAGCACATGTATTCAACTAACAACTTGCGTCTTTGCACTATACAAAGAGTTGCGCAGTTTACGTTGCCATTTAAGAATATGTTATACATCACCCGGCCTTAAGTTCTACTACTAATAGCAAGACGTAAATGTTCTAAATACACCTCGCATCTCTCACTTAAGTTAGTTGTTGTACATCCAGTTACGTCAATGAAATAATGAAGCAACAACATGATTAGTTAAAAAGAAACTTGGAGGTTATAAGTTAAAAGAAAAGAAGCCATCGTTTAATGTTCATTACCATTTTTGCACAAAAGAACTGAATGCATTGTTAATAGAGTCAGTTTCGAGTTCTGAGCACTTGCTTGCTTTTAATTATTACTTGACTTATTGTTGTCTTCTTAGCACATTTATTCACCTGATAACTTAGGTCTTCACAATATACAAACACTTCCTCAGTTTAGTTTGCCGTTTGCCAATATCTTATGCATTACATGGCCTTAACTTCTACAACTAATGGCTGCACTTAAATGTTCTAAATAACAAATATATGCAACAAAAGTATCTATAAATGCAATTACTCTTTTTTAAACATCTACAAATATTAGTAGTCATAATAACGTTTCCAATCTCATACACGTATTGTGTGAACGCCACCATTGCAGATGATACGACAAATGCAAAAGTGGTCTTCTTCGATGAGGCGATGACTGAAATGCTTGACGTAACATGCAAGGACAGGGTACTCGCCCATGGATACATTGACCCAAAAACCATGCCCGATGCCATATTAAAAATCACAGGCGTACCTTGGCTCCTTTTTAAGACTTTGCAAACAAATCACAAAGCTTCTGGGAAACAACTTTTTTCTTACGCAAACTGAATACCAATGCTTAATATAGACAAACTATTGTATTAGCTTTAATGTCTTGCTCTTTGGTATTCAGCTTTATGTATGTATGCTAAAAATATGAATGCGTATCAGATCATACATAACGTAATATTAGGACTTTGTAAACAAATCTCATCTATTATGGTAATGGAACTATATGTATTACTTAATTGCCTACTGCTAACTGTATATCTCCAAAGTTCAAAAACTATTCTCATTCAGATACAATAATTCATCCAGAATTTCACCTACAATTGACAGCATGGGTCTCAGATTTGCAAGTACGACCGTGTCAAAACATATTACACCGCTGCAACGCGCGGGTATAACTGCTAGTTAGGTATAAAGGTAGATGAAGAAGAAGATAAATTGAATAGAATAGAAAAAAGGGGTAAATCTCTTTTTTTTTTTTAAGGAAGCTTGTATCGGAATATAATTTATTGTTTATTTATATTAATAATAATATATATTTTAGATGGGGAAAGTATATGTACTGTAACAGTACATACACTACGTACAACATAAAGAGAAATAAGTTTAAAAGATTTACTATTTACTCCTTGAACATTTTGGAACACACACATATGGCCCCTGATTTCTTCTTTACTGTACATATGATAGGTACAACACCACTGTACCTATCATTTTCCCTTTAACTATTTATTACGAGTAATCCACCATAAATACATCCATCGTTCGCAAATCACAATTTCTTCCCACTTTTTTTAGAACGGCGATTAATGAAATTCGTGCAACTGCAAGGACCAACCGTATAAATAACCCTATTAACTTTATTATATCGAGAATAAAACAAAAATATAAAGTAAATCTTATCCATTTAATAAAAAAACTCTTAAACGCATAATATGGCCATTATAAAACATCATAATAGTTCATTTAAAACAAAAGAATGGAGTAGTTAATTAAACAATCAATCAATTATAAATTTTACTATTTCTAGCATTTAAGGATACGAATAATTGTATTTAAAAATAACTAGCTTTAAAAATAATTTTTAATCAGCATGTAATACTATTTTTAATATCCGTACATGATGCACGGCTTGACCTAATTTTACTTATAGTACATTTGTTGATCAATGTTTAATAGTTTTTTAATTCTTTAAGTTTCGATTTTTTACATTTTAATTTTACAAGTTTTTCTCGCATGATCTAATTCTTGCACAAAGATAGAAACTTGAAAACTTAATATTATTATTAAATGGATATATAAATGATATTTGATAGTTTATATAGGTAAATACAAATTAAGAATTTTGATTTGTTTATACACGTATTTGTCGTATCAAAAAGCCTCGATTCTTTTTTAATATATGTTGATTTGCATACGTTGGTTGATGAATGATAAAAATCCATGAATTATTTAACTCGAAACAAAAACACTAGTAAAGATCCCACGTAATAAAAAGTCAAAACCTCTAGAAATCTTTATAAAAATCAGCATATGCAATGTCATAAAATACAGCCTCCTCATTTTGAATACACAGAAGCCTATCAAATAAAAACAAAATAAAAATAAAAATAAAAAACCATGATGACGGAAGCTTCTCCCCCAAATTTGAATGGAACAAGTCTACTTAAAAACCCTAACAACTCAAATCCACATAATACATATATCAAATCTGTATCAAATAATAATAATAAATCATTTCTATCTAAATAAATATATAAAAAGAAGAAGAAGAAGAAGAAATGCCTTCGGTATCTGTAAAATTGTATAGTATCATTTACAAATTCATATTAAAGCGTCAATTACAAACCCTAACTGACCAAAATCCCACCAATCGATTCGGCATCGTTTCACGTTCCGATGAATCCTTTGCTCCGGCAAACCCCAGTTTTTCTCAAAACGACGTCGCTACAAAGGATATACATATTAATCCCTTAAATTCATTATCTGTACGTATATTCCTTCCTAATTCCGTTACTTCTAACGGTTTGTTGAGTCAAACTGACGGTGTTTACGGCGGTTATTCGCCGGCCGTGAGTAGTGGAAGCGGACGGAAACTGCCGGTGGTGTTGCAGTTTCATGGTGGAGGGTTTGTGACCGGGAGTAGTGTTTCGGTTGGGAATGATGTGTTTTGTAGACGGATAGCGAAAGCATGTGATGCGATTGTGATTGCGGTAGGGTATAGGCTTGCACCGGAGAGCAAGTTTCCAGCTGCGTTTGAGGATGGGTTTGAGGTGATGAGTTGGTTGGTTAAACAGGCGAATTTGAATGAGTGTAGGAGTTCGGGGGGTCGGGTTGGGGTTGAAAGGAGACAGATTGTTGATGGGTTTGGTGAGTCTTTGATTGAACCTTGGATTGCTGCTCATGCTGATTTATCTAGGTATAATTCTCTGTTATTTGATTTGCTATGATTATGTTAAATGTGTTGAATTTGGTGATATAATATGGTTTTAGTTGCATATTGTCGTAGCAATGTTAATATGAAATGTTGGGATGAAATGAAAGAAGGTTTTATGAAACTAATAATAGGTAGTTCGTTGACAATGGGACGGATGGGAAGTCTTTGATACGGTCAATAGAATTTAAGTAACATGGCTCTTAACCTTCTTTTTTTGGTTAAGAGATGCGTATGAAAAGTGTGACATGGCATGATGTGCAGAATTTTTGACTCACCTTTAGTTATACTGCTCTTGTTAACTTTAAAACTTCGTCCAAGTTTACAAGCGAATCCTAAGTTAAATGTTTAATTCATCATCCAAGCATGAAGGATAAGCATAACTTGGAGGCATTTGATTATCTGAATTGGAAACATATATGCGGTATTTAAAACTTAAGGAACTCGTGTATCTAGATTCTTAACCTTGTGGTTTGCAAACTCTTTTGTTTGAGGAGTCACTAAAGTTTTTTAAAAGGTTTATAGAAAAACTAGTGTTATATGACTCTTACTTCTGAGGCATCACCAAAGTTGAGAGGATTAATGATGTTACACATACATGGATAACGTTCAATTATGATTAACCGCCATAGCCAATAAGTATATTCATCCAGGGTTTGGGTGATTTTGCTAATATGCTCAATATATGTTATCCCTCTTACTTCTCATTGTAATTATGCTATCCTGCATATTATAACAATATACTTTGTTTACTCAGTTTAATATACTTATTGTGTTTATGGTTTTTAACAGGTGTGTGCTTTTAGGCGTAAGCTCTGGTTCGAATATTGCAAATTATGTCACCCAAAAGGCAGTGGAAGCAGGGAGCCTCCTGGACCCGATAAGAATAGTTGCACAAGTCCTTATGTACCCATTTGTCATTGGAAGCACTCCCACAAAATCCGAGATCAAACTAGCCAACTCTTACCTTTATGACAGGACCATGGCAATTCTAGCTTGGAAACTTTTTTTGCCAGCGGATCAATTCAATCTGGATCATCCGGCAGCCAACCCTCTCATGTCTGCTAAAAGAATACCTTTAAAACAAATGCCTCCTACACTCACAATTGTAGCAGAACACGATTGGATGCGTGATCGTGCCATTGCATATTCACAGGAGCTCCGGAAGGTAAATGTAGATGCCCCGGTCTATGATTACAAAGATGCTGTACATGAATTTGCAACCTTTGAGATGTTCCTCAAAACACCAAAAGCTCAGGCGTGTGCAGAAGATATTGCAATATGGGTAAAGAAGTATATATCACTCAGAGGCCTTGAGTTTTCGTACTAAGAAGGGATAATCTATCAATTTAAGATTTGGAGACCACAATTTTGAGCACACCAAGCCATGGCACATTGGCACGTCGCAACAATATTCTTCAAGGTACATAATCGGAAAAAGTGTTTGATTGGTGATAATGTTATTGAGGAAAATAAGTTTCAGACACTGTACCATTAAAGTTACTTATTGTGGAAGGGCCAAATAAACAAACTCAACAGTGGATGGTCAAAAGTTATTTTACTCGATAGCACAAGAGCCAAACAGATATCTTTTGTGTACATACCAACGAGCAATGAGTTAGCATGTTTCAACCTTGTCTTATAGGTTGCTGACACAATTTTAGTGATTATTTTGTTTCTTTATTGTTAATAACAATAATAATAAATGTAGTTATAGTGTATAGTAAGTAATATATGTTGGTTATTTTTTTTGTTACAAAACTTTGTGTACTTTCGCTGGCTAGCTTTCCATGTAAATTTTGGTATGAATGCATTTGTTTGTTTAGTTATAAATGGTAATTATTAGATTGAATTAATGACCATTAAATGCAATTTTTGATTATTTAAGAAAAATTGAGTTCATTAAATGCGTACTAATCAATGCCCTCGGGGCACTAGTTAGCAAATCCCTATATATATACATACTAGTTTTAGGTCCCGTCCGATGGACGGGTAGTTTCAACATATCGTTATAAAAATAATTTAACAAATCACAACAAT